>OX459065.1:16403567-16703463 GCA_949775005.1 Orthosia gothica
TAGATGAATTGCCATCATCAAATCGTGAGGTATATGAATTGGGATGGTATTTAAAAGTACTTCAATTTATTCCCATTTCATTTACCTAATTTTGCCTGTGTTCCACCAAATATACTGAATGTGCACCAAAATATGTTCATTAAAATATTTCATAACGAGCATCTATTTAACAACTGTTGCAAATTTGTAAAAATAGTAATACACCTAATTTTAAAAACAAGCATTTTTTTTTTTAGTTATGTTTAGTTTTTTAGTTTAGTTTAGTTTTAGTTTTCGAATAAGTCGACGTAGCCCCGCTGCGCGGGGCTCTTATTTCTGTCTGCAGGGTCAAAAGTAACCTAACACGAACGAGATGTCGGGAGCTGAGTTCGCTCGCTTTGCTCGCTCACTTCAGCTCCCGTCATCTCGTTCGAACCTAACGTGTCCGTGTCGGGGTGCCCTAAGTTCCCGAGCTCGCTTCGCTCGCTCTTGGACTGATTCTTTGACCATAATTTATTCGTAGATCAACTAATATTTGGTGCACGATCAGTATTTTTCGGGGAAGAATAAAATAGTTATTGTTACAATAGAATATTTGCAGCGCACTACAATAAAAAAGTGTTATATCTTGGTGTTCACATGGAATTTGTTTGATGCAACATATTTTGTTGGCCGAGTAGTTTGATTATAGTAAAACAATTAAACGGGTTTAAGATCAATATTTTAGAAATGCATACATAGATGTACCTTTAGATTTTTGGTGAACACAAAAATATTATCCTATGAATTGGTGTTTGCAATTTGCAGTGATACGTTTGTAAGGTAAGGTAAATTTGGCTTAATTATTAAGAAATTAATAATCAGCGTCAGTAGTGATCATTAAGTCTTCAGAGCAGCAGGACTATCTGGGGCACTTTAGCAAGAGAGAATCTGGATTAGAGCACTGCAATGCACATTGGGTAACAAATGGATTCGAGTTTTCCAAGATGAGTTTGCGGTTGCTATTAACTTAGTTACCTACTGAGCTTGAATTATTCAGTAACTTAACCATTGACTCTAAAAAGACATGAAAAAAGATACCCTTTGCAAAAGGGGAAACTCTTTCGTCATAGACAGATGAGTAAAGGACGAGAATGGGTCAGAGGAACTAACGCAAAACTTGATTACCCTAACGTATTAAACAAGACCACTTTAATACAACTAACCGAAAAACTAGCAGTCACTATTCGCGATCCTATTTACGAAACAACACCAAAAAACTGCGGTCTCTATAAAATTCTCCCCTATCAACTCAAACTCCATATGATACGACCAACGCTGAAAAAACCATTTTCATTTGACCCCACAACACTGTTCCACTTACCCCTAAAATTAAAATATCCTCTTTGAAATGTAAGGAGAGTTGGAAATCGAGAGGGGAAAGGAAGGTTTTCAAATATTGGTCGGGTTTCAGCCCATAGGGAAATATTGTATGCATGTTCTCGAAACAGACCTTGATCTTATATTAGTAGTCTTAGTAATTTATATTCGTATGTTTGTTTAATAGAAATAGTGGGCGCCATGTTTTTATAACCTAAACCAACGAGAAGGTAAAGTAATGGACATGGATTGTTTACCATTCTGGAAGGGTTCCCACTATAGGCCTCCCGCTTTGCTATCAGTTAAGCGGTGGGCTAAAAAAAAAAAACTATATAATAGCTAAAACTATGGCAGAGAAATAATATACCTTAGACTCTACACAACGTGAAAAGAAAACTTGGATGGACTGTGTGAGGAGTGATATGAAATAAAAGGGAGTCAGTAATAGCGTGTCGGGGGACAGGAGGGTATGGAAGAAGAAAACGTGTTGTGCCGACCCCAAGGAACATGGGACAAGGGCAGGAAGATGATGATGACAATGTGACATGCTATTCAATAATGCATGTCAATCCTGAATCCTTTGGAGTTTCGGAAAATTATTATTGCTTATTGAATTACACTTTGTAGAGAACTTCTTGTCATTCTATGACGTTCAAGTGACAGTCAATCTTATCCCCTAATAGTCGGTCATAATCTCCACTTAACTTATCAACCCACACTGGGCCCGCGTGGTGGATTACGGCCTATTCCCTCTCACAGAGAGGAGGCCTGTGTCCCAGCAGTGGGAACATTAATAGGCTGATGATGTGAATCTCCACTTAACTTCACCTCGAATCAACCAAATTGAAAGTTATATTTTTAACCGACTTCAAAATGGTGGAGTTTCTCAATTCGACTACTACTTTGTGTTTTTGTTGTTACGATTTAGTTTATTTTTTTATTTGGTTCCCATTTAAATTTCAAGACCTGATGAGCAGTTTTTAAGTTATCCTTAATAATACGTATTTTCATGGTAATTTATGGTAATAAAACTTAAAAGAAAAAGATAAAAAACAATTTTAACAAAAAAATTAAACCAATTTCCAAAACAAAACACTGCAAATTGAAAACTAGCTTACGTCGTTAAAGACACCGACTTCCGAAATGAAGATTATTTTTCGCTTTGTACTGTTTTGTTTTTGAAGTTGGTTTAATTTTTTTGTGTTATTTATTGACATTCATTCATCGTCATATCGTCGTCTGGGTTGAGTGGAGGTCCTTCAAACGGATTTGCAATATGGACCTAAGGCAATAAACAAATAATTTCGCTGACTGTACCTAAACAGTACCTATCTGGTATGACCTACAATATGGTAAAAGTTAATTCGATTCTGAGCTCTTTGATCTCGTGTTTGGGTCTGTCTGCGTCTGACTATTTATTTGTAGAAAGAGACTTGTACAGTAATTTGCTTACGGACTAAATTAGATTTTTTGAACGAGATGAGTTCGTTATTTCGTGTCCTTTACGGCTTTGGAGTACGGCAGGGGGGGGGGGGACACACATTTTACCACTTTGGAAGTGTCTCTCGCGCAAACTATTCAGTTTAGAAAAAAATGATATTAGAAACCTCAATATCATTTTTGAAGACCTATTCATAGATAGGCCCCACAAATATGGGCTTGATGAAAAAAAAATATTTTAGTTTCAGTTTCAAGTATGGGAACCCCAAAAATTTTATGTTTTTTTTTCTATTTTTGTGTGAAAATCATATTGCGGTTCACAGAATACATCTACTTACCAAGTTTCAATAGCATAGTTCTTATAGTTTTTGAAAAAGTGGCTGTGACATACGGACGGACAGACAGACAGACAGACAGACTTTGGGATCCTAAAACACGGGCACACAACGCAGACCAATTCAATTCATATCAATATACATATTAATATATCATCAATGCATACATGCATCAATTATATTAATATATTGTAAGGAATAAAAAAAAAAACTTAAGATATTACTGAAATTTCAGCTCCTAACTTTCAGGAGGAAGTATTAATTGTTAGCAATTGCATATAATATAATAATGGAAGTAGTAAATTGTATTATACAATATACAGGTCACGACCGTAATTCTGCAGTAATAGGTGCAATGTTATTACATTAGATACGGACACTATTAAGGAAACCGTTTGCTGTACTAAACTTATGTCCTCTGTTAATTGCGTTATAAATAATGAGAAGAAGCAAATGCAATATTTGGGATAGTCTGGTGCAGTTATTTATTTTATTTAAACTTCAGGCACAAAGGTATAATAGCGGGCTGCAAGAAGTGTTTGCAACCAGATAACATCGAAGGCCAAGTCTGGTTGTTGATAATGATAATAGTATGGGCAAAATATGATGGGATGTCAACTGATTAGAAATCAGAATGATAGCAACAACGTAACCAGTTTCTGAATAAAAAATACTTTAAAAAATAATATATCATCTTCAGCCTTTTTATGTTCCCACTGCTGGGACACAGCTCTCGTCTCTGTGAGAGAGGAAATGGGCCTTAATCCACCACGTGGGCTCAGTGTGGTTTGATGGATATCACATGTCTTCGATATTTTTGTTCTAGGACATGCCAGTTTCCTCACCACGTTTTCCTTCACCCTTTTTAAAGCAGTGGTGAAGAAACAATTAACACAAAGTAAAGTCTCTGCCTGGGTTCGTTCGAACCCACGACCTAAGACACTTAAGTCTGCTAGAAAAAAAGGTAAAGGTGTTTTATTGAAATAATTTTATTTGCGAATACATCTCAATATAAAGCAATTTAATTCCATCCCTCACACCAATACCGTCAAAGCAGCCATCTTGAATCTTTTGTATAGCAGTTTACTTTCAACACCCACTTTAAAAAATACGTGTAGCGATATCATTTACGGTACATCAAGAGTATCAAATAAAAGCGTAAAATGCTCAATTTGCGAGGCGCCGCGCGCCGGTATGCTGTGGAGTCGTAATTACGAGCCCGGGGCGCGGCCCGCTTGAAAAGGCCTTAATTTTCTCCACAATTATACTAAAGACGCGCACAAAATCTAAGGAGCACTGCTTGTTTTTTTTTAAGTGTTAAGTTGTAAGTGCTCAGTGAAATATAAGATTATGGGCGGGTTTCTAAATTAGGTATTCGGACTTAAATGCCAATTTTTTTGAGTTTGCTAGGCTAAACTAGACATTGGCAATTATATAGTTTAGTTATTAGTAGTGTAGTTTTCAAATTCTTAAATCAGAAATTGGGGAAAATAAATGGCCTTCTCAAATATTGCTTAAGCCTGTGTCAGGCTGTTTTTTATCATCAGCATCTGATTTGATAAATACTAGCAATCTTCAGCAGATTATTCATTGCCTCCAAGAATAGTAGGCTTAAAATAAAAGATGCCGTCGACACTATTTTGTTAATGTTGCGTTGTAGTTCTGGCGATGAAGCTTTAATTGTATGAATAACATCATCTTTCATATTTAAGCCCAATAAACCCACTTGGGGATAGCGCAACAAGTTTTCTTCATCTGTTCCCCTGACCAATTTTCTTTCATATCATTCCTCACACAATCTATTCATCTTTTCTTTAGCCTATCCTTGTCTATTTATCCACATTTATCTAATCCAATCTTAATCGCTTCCGCTCATACCTGAAACCGTACAAAAAGTGTAACTTTAATTAAATTATCTTAATTCGCGAGCACTTCGCGCTCACAGCCGCCACACGCACTTTACGAGTCACATTTACACATTTAGTTATTTAAAATGTAGTTGTATAACTATCACAAGACGACGGAAGAGTATGCGTTGGAAGGCCACCCACTACGTGGACCGATAACCTGGTGACGCAGGCGGGAGTCCGCTGGATGCGAGACGCACGAGTCTGGTCAATGAGGCGACACTTCGAAGATGTCTTTGTACAGCAGTGGATGACTTTTGGCTGAAATGATGAGGATCCTAATTCCCCCGTTATGGAAATCACTTCTCCTTCACCAGTTTGCGCCATCTCTGCCAGTCTTTTGCGTCGTGGAGAGCATCGTGCAGTTTGTTATTCAACGATAAGTACGAACTATGTATGTGGCCTCCAAGACACTAAATATAGTGGTTAGGACTTTAACTATATCTTTCCTAACTCTTTTTGAAGGAAACTCCAATCCGCCACTGCAATCTCCCACTCTAATTGACAGCCACCTCGTCATCAAAAAAACCCCTCGATTAATGTCAATAAATAAAACACCTCCTGGCAAGTTGAGGAAATCACTTTGTCTAAGAATTATTGTCGTATCCTTTGACGGTAAAGTAAGTACGTAAATAGAGAAGAAATTATATTGATTCCGAATCAAAAACTACAACACATAAAAATAACAAATTGATCATCATTGTCGTGCCCCTTCAATACCAACCCAATTTATTTTGGGTCAACGCAGCAGTTTTTTATTTCTTCCAAATAACACTATCAGTCGTCATTACATAAAAAATAACGATTTGGTCATACCATAATCTTAGGTATTTGTTTCTGTCAAAAGTTCTGATCTCAAATCGCCTTAACGACTCCCATCAGTAAGAACAAAATAACCCATAATTTCCCCAGAAAACTGGACCATAAAACTGACAGGCGCAAGCTGTGAATATGAAACTACCCTCACCATTAATAGTCACAAGTGTGTGTCTAAACTTAGTTAAATATGTTTGCGGAGTCTCTAGTTCTCTACGGAGAATGTTTTGACAGAAAACTGCCGTAGTTTCAGCGCAGTGTGCGACCGGACCGTAAACTTCAATAATATCGTGCCGTACGTGTGCTAGCGTGTATTCGCCTTTATATACGATGTGTATACGATGGTGGGAAATTATTCATGCTTTTTAAATGATGGCTTTATTAATAGGTATGTTTATGTAAGTTCTAAGTAATTGGAATTACAATTTAAGACCTACTATTGTGTATAATATCAAATCAAAATCCCCACTACCTCTCGGACCAAACATACTAGTAAAAGAATATGTTGTATTTTTTTTATTTAAATTAGATATTACAAGGAATCAGCTTCACATTACATAATTATAAAATAAGAAAACACTTTTCTCCAGTCGCACCCTAACGCCATCTGTGGAAAAGGGCTCGAACTTAAACGACAAGACTTTCTTTCTGTAACCTCGTTACAGAATATCGTACAGCGCCACTGCGGTAATAATCGGAACTAAATGTTTTGTTGTGCTGACAAAAGATGCCTTGTACTGTGCTATAATTTGTGTTACGTTTTACAATTACATGCAAAATGAGAAATGTAATGCTTTTTGGCACATGGTAGGGCAAATATTCATAGTCATTATAAGTTTGAAGAATTTCGAGTGTTTTTTAGTGCTAAAATAAGGTAATATAGTGTTATTTGGTAGGTATGCAAATTAATGAGAACCTCGTATTTGCTGTTCATCTTACTAATATTATAAATGCAAAAGTTTGGATTGATGGATGGATGTATGTTTGTTACTTGATTGAGACGCCAGAACAGCTGAACCTAAAAGGATGAAATTTAGCACAGAGATATAGTATACTTTTATACGGGCAAAATTTACGTTCCCCGTGGGACAACTGCCGAATTTCACGCGGGCTAAGCCGCTGGCAGAAGATACTTATGAGATATGCAAAGCAGTATTTTTTTATAATATAATTTAATCTTTATTTCAACTAAACATAATATTTTACAAAATTTGTGTGTGCGGAAATGGCTGCATTAGTTTAAAACTGTTTCGAAGCTATTAACGCCCATCCAACCAGGAGGGAGACAACAACGCCCCAACAGTATAAAGAAAAACAAAATCAATCACAAATAACAATTACAAATGTCAGAATTCACTTTACGTTACAATTAAATTCAAACTAATGACTAAAATCAAGATGATAATTAAAATCAGAACAATATACAATTTATTAAAATAAACTGCTGAGCAACGAAAAAGTTTCACCGACAAAATGCCGACAAACACCTTAATATCTCCTGAGACCTAGCTTCATAAATTAAAAAGTGTACTTTTATTCATAAGCGCTATTCTGCCATGTGTTATTTCGAGCTCTAACTTATTTTTGTCGCGTAATTTTCTATAGTAGCTTTTGGCAGCTATGAAATCTATTTTATTATGCAAACTTAAACTCTTTTAAATACTGGTATTTTTTAAGCCATGGATAAAAAAAGTAGAAAAACAAAATTTTGGGGTTAGAAAATTTCGGAATACATTTGTTTCGTTTTGCTTTTGATTTCATCCTTGTTTTCGCCGTTGTGAAATAATTCTTAAATTGTAAAGTCTTACGGCTCCCGTACCCATAAATCATACCTCTATCAACAAAGGATTGTACGAGAATCATCACTATGGTGGAATTGGGGACCAGCCAAAGAAATACGGCCAGAATAATGGGCGTGACACATACTACTGTCCGACGAGTGATCCAAAAGTTTAGGGATACTGGATTAAACCTGAGAAGACCAGGTACTGGCAAGCCAAGGTGCACAACAGTCCGAGAAGATCGTTTCATTGCGGCAGCCATGTTATGAAATCGACATCAGACGGGAGTTGCGGTTCAACAACAACTTCTGCAAGTTCGAAGGGAGCCAATAAGCGAGTGGACAGTCAAGAGACGTCGACGTGTAAGACTTCAATCCTTATTGAAACCCGACAGGCCAGCAAATGGCCCAAAACTGGAACGGCATGATAAAGTTGCCCGATTGTGATACGCCCGCGAGCATACAGAATGGGGTGAGGATGAATGGGGCAGAGTGATGTTCTCTGATGAGTCAAGATGTATGCTGTACCATCAGATGGGAGGAAAAGAGTATACCGACGACCAGGAGAACGTTTTGCACAAGCATGTTTTGAAGAAAAAGTGTCATACGGCGGAGGTACCGTTCACGTGTGGGCTGGTATCTCTGCAGCGGGTCAAACAGCATTAGTTCCAATCAAGAACGGGAGCCTAACTGCTGTGAGATACATCACTGAGATTCGCAATGAACATGCTGGTCCGGTTTTGGCCAATATGTGCGACAATGCAGTGTTCATGCACGATAATGCACGGGCCCACACTGCTCAAGTTGTAAATGAGTATCTTCAGGACATAGAAATCCACAAAATGGAGTGGCCAGCAAGGTGCCCCAATTTGAATCCTATTGAACATGCTTGGGATGAGCTTGACAGACTTGTGAGAAAACGAGTTCCACCTCCAATTACTCTTCGTGACTTGAATTACGCGCTCATCGAAGAATGAGAGAACATTCCTCAGCATATGCTGAAGAATCTGGTATTTAGCATGCCCAATCGCGTAGAACTGTATTGAGATCACATGGAGGAAACAACAACTACTGAGTTATCAAAACCTACGTTTACACCTAATAAAACCCCTACTTAGAGAGTTGGTTTTATTTGCCAAATGGCCCCAATTTTTTAAAACCCTTAATTAAAAATTTTAACACAATATAATTACGTTTTTAGTTGGTAATATTCTGATGCGCTGTTAAATGTACTTCAATATTGCAGACGGCGTCATTAAGCCTTTCCCAATTAGGAGTAATTTGGTGCTATGTCACTGGCACTTTTTCATTGCTCGCGAGTGTAATACAAATAAACAAATATAATTTACACGTTAAAAACGGACCAAGGCCAGTGTTTATTGTGCCACAAAAAAAAAGAAAATATCATTCCCCGACCCAGAAAATAAAGAACACTGAAAGAAGGCCGAAAACATGTGCACGCACACAAAGACGTTTACGTACGGCGATCTCAAACAAATGCCGGTCGTGATTGCGCTTGAGCAGTGGTGGCCCAGTGGTATCGGCCGCGACTTACAAGTTGTAGGTCGTGGGTTCGAGCCCAGGCAGGCGCTTTACTTTGTGTAAATTATTTCGTGACTATTGCTCTTAAAATGGTGAAGGAAAAAAGCCTGAGGAAACCGGCATGTGACATTCACCAACCCGCACAGGGCCCGCGTGGTGGAGAGGATGCCTGTGTCCCAGCAGTGGGAACATTATAAGGCTGATGATGATGACTTTTAATTAACATAATAACTAAAATCAGATTATGAATTAAATCAAAATATTAATTGAAATCAGAACCATAATTAAGGTTTTAAAAAAATCTAATTCAAATAAAATAAGGATTTGAAGTTGAAGTTGAAAGTGAAGACTTACGAATAAAACAATAACTAAAATCAGAATTATAATTAAATCATAATTAAATCATAATAATAATTAAAAACGAAAACAATATCTCCACATAACCCCACTCCATGCTACATGTATGTGTTGTACATGTTTACAGAAGGAAGATTTTTAGGGTTTGACTAAAATCTCCAATTCTTCGTTAGTAGTGAGGATACGGAGCCATTCGTCCAAGAGCCCTTTAGTTAGTAATGAAATAAAGATAATGTTAGTAGATATGAACGTAAGATTTGTCTAGTGTATGTTGGTGGTTTGAGATGTAAGCTAGTTTGTTTTTCGTTGAGTTTGAGTAGAGTTGTTGAGCAAATCGCAATTTAATTTTCTGTAACATTAACTTTAAAACTTTCGCGTTTCATAATTAAAAACAATATCATTATCACGGGAATTTAACGCGATGATTTCTATTGTTTGTTTACCTATTTCGCCCGACGTTTCGGCCGTGTTGCAATGACCGTGGTCCCGGGTAGACAAAAATAGGCGAAATAGGTAAACAAACAATCGAAATCATCGCGTAAAATTCCCGTGATAATGATATTGTTTTTACCCGACTGCCGAAGGAGGGTAATGTGTTTAACACGTACGTCTATGTATGTATGTTTGTGCCTATATGGCGTTCCAGACACCAAACGCGTTGGCCAATTTTGATGATTCATACGTCAATCGATTCTTTTTAACCCTGCGAGTGTCATAGGCTACATTTAAATTGGCCAATAGAAAAATGGCAGATTTTGGGTGCCAAATTGTGGGGGCTCAAATTATTATTTTCTTCCAAACCCATCGTGTGGGGTATCAAAATAAAGGGTTTTAAGAGGTGATTTCAAAAATATACAACACTTATATGTTTAAATGTATCTTAATTCGAAAAAAAAACTAACTAGAAAGTTTTATATAAAATAACTTAATTCAAAAAATCAAAAAACCCGACTGCTTCAAAAGCGAACTAAAAAGTCGTAAACAAGGAAAAAATCATGCTGTGCAGTCGGAGGATACATATTCGCGGGCTGGCTGATCAAAATCTGGTGTATCCTCCGCCTGCACAGCATGATTTTTTCCTTGTTTACGACTTTTTAGTTCGCTTTTGAAGCAGTCGGGTTTTTTGATTATTTGAATTAATTTAATTTTCTGTATTTATTCTTTGTTTTTGTACCAGGGACCTTTATCCTGTTTTTGTTCATGCTCACCTTTTGATGGCTTGAAAATGTACATCTCTACCAGCTCCTTCAGATAATAAACAATCGATTTACCTGCCTCGCCTTTAACCAGCAGTATTGGGGTCTGCTTCCAGGCTAACCGGATTTAGCTAGTTAGGATTTAGCGATTACATATTTAATCTCCACAACCCATTAACAGAGTAATGCCGCGGACCCACGGCCTTTCGCCTGTCGCGGCCCGTGCCGTTTGTTCCCAAGGCGCGATTCGGACCGGCGCGCGGCGTGGCCTGCCGGACGCTATTCCAATATATCCCAATATAATTATGTAATTTAAAAACATGTTATTTTTTGTTTATGGAGAAATTTTAATGAATTTGGTCTCAAATGAAAGGTATTGACGTAGAACCATTTTATCCGCTAAAATAGTGGAGTGAATTGCAACGCGCGCACGCACGGTGACAGGCGCCATCGCGTGCCGCGCTGGGCCGCGCTTTTGAACTTACCGACTCCTCATGGATCGGACGGGCGATGACAGGCCACCACAGGCTTCATCGGACGCGTAGTTTCCCACGGCCTGTTCGCCTGTTTTAGCACGATCTGGCTTGTGAAAAATCAGGCAATGGGACAACCCTTGGCAAGACTGGTATCAGATTTCAGGCTGTTGACTAACCGTAATGGATTTTAAAGATCTAAAAATGACAGCGGGGACCAACTACTTAACGTGATTTCCTAGGTTTGGAGGAGTCTCGATAGCCAAACTCAGCAAGCATTGCTTAAATTGGGAGATTAACCCGTACGGCTGTTATTATTTAGACACGAGCTTCTCTCCTTTAGATACCGTCCTAAATATCTTAGTATAGGAACTAAAGTAAGGTACAAATGTTGCTGGAAAACACTAAATTGGGAAGATGTCAGGATTAGGTATTGTGGCGCAGAGTGAAAGAGGCAGTGGACTGCGATAGCCTGAGTTAATTGATTGACTAAAGTAAGCTTTATGTCTGTTTGTAATTTTTTAGGACTCCGTACCTGAAGGGTCCAAACGGAGGGCTCCGTTTGGACCCTTCAGGTACGGAATCCTAATTGTTGTCACTCACGTCGTGTCCGTCTGCCTGTCTGTATATCTGTCTGTGCGTCTGTCTATTAAAAAATGTACCGTGGAATTTATTAACTGCCCAATTTCTTGATAATGCTGATAATGTTTATTATTATACCTTTAACTATACTAACACATTCCAAAATTCGATATTTTGGAATTTGTTAGTAAAATAATAATACTTTTTTTTTAATTACCTCATCCAACCAACCAACTTGTTTTTACGGATTGGTACGGAACTCGAAATATGCGAAGTCCGACACGCACTTTGCTGGTTTATTCATTCTGGATACATGTTAGGTAGCACAACAGTGGGCTTTTTAACGACCAGCGCAATCAATCTGCCAAGCCTATAACCTGCTTCATTGGCATCGGCTTCCAGTCTAACTGGATTCAGCTAGATACTCGTATTTTACATGAAGTGGTCACAACATCCACGTCGTCACTCTCAATGGGCCTAAAAAGATTGAAGTCACCCAAATGCAATGGAGACTGCTATGCTCCGAGTTTCCTTGCGTGATCAAATGATGATGGATATCCGCTGGAGAATCATAGCTACCGACATAGTCCAAAGAATTGGCAAACTAAAGTAGCATTGCTCGTAGAACAGATGGTCGATGGGACCGAAAAGTTCTAGAGTGGCGACCGCGAACCAGGACACAACGTTGGAAGGCCTCCCTCTAGCTGAACTGATGACGTGAACAAGGCTGCAAGAAGCCGGTGGATGCGAAACGGACAGGACCGATCAGTGTAGCGACGCTTGGGGGAGGCCTCTGTCCAGCAGTGGACGTCTTTTGGCTGAAATGATGATAATGATGGATCCACGGACCGATGTCGTCTTTGCCTAACCTCGAAGATCGACCCTTATGGCTGTTATTACTTAAACACAAGCTGGTAAGAGTGACAGGAACCTACCTGAAACGGAACATAGGTAATTCAGTATTTTCTAAGTATAATTTTAATAAAAATGCACAAGCAAGCATCGCCACGATCTCAACTAGTCACACAAAATACTTTCCAAGTCAAGTACCCAAAGAAATGCATGCAGCATCGCACACTCGCACCGAATAGCAACTATCGAGTTATTGAAGTAGCATTGCACACACGGAATGTATTGGCACGTTCTTGCAATACATAGACGAGTGCGCCTCCAGGGATCAACTGGATGCTTAGATCTTTAGTCAGACGCATTGAGGTGTTAAACTTCTAATAATTTCAGTAGAGAAAATGTATATAAATTTAAGTTATTATTAAAAAACTGCTACAATCCTTTCATATTACTTTTGAATCGTTTACGTTCATTTATCTGTTCATAATACATGCACACATAAATAATTAGCATTTTTTTAATGACAGTTCAAGTGAAAGTAAAACAAAACAATAAGATCTTTTTGGACTGAAAGCACATCATTATCTATATAATCACGGGCAAAAGCTAGTTGAAAATATGTAACAAGGACTTTGGGCATTTATGATATTTAGAAGGATAAAATGATCTGTTTTCTAAAACTGTGAAAGAAATGGGCCAGAACATTGTAGCGGCTTTATAAACGAAGGTAGAAAGTATCCTGAGGTATACTCTTCGGGATTATCACAGACTCAGAGTACACCAGTCAAGTATCTTCAAGCCTGGGCTTCACAATAAACCACTCTCTAATTTTTCAATAAACATAATAAGTATAACAAAGAACTCCACAAAAGAAACTCAACTGAAAAGTGTTGACACTGAGAAAAAAATCAACAAACATGTCGGCACCCTATCTAGAACACCTATCTCTTTCTGAACGTGACTCCTCGATCTAAAACGCATACACAAACAAAAAGGCGTATATTCCACTACTAAATATTCCGCGTGCGTCCAACCGGGAGCGTCTTTTTCACCATTTCAGGCATTGCCGTGAATTTTCAGCTGAAGTGCTGGGATTTGCATCATAAAGGGAGAGCTGTTTATCCGTCTGCCCCCTCCTCTCACCTTGTTTGCAGTTTTTCATGAAAAGGTTACGTTAAAGGTATGTGAAACACAGACCGGTGTTGTGGATTTTAGAGGTGGGTTTATTTTGCAAATGCTTGTTTTTGAAGCTTTGTGCTTTTTCTGCTAGAAAATAAGTGGAAAGACACATTTTGATGTGCTTGCCGTGGACAGAGAAATGCTGTTCTGTCAAAATCTTAGCGTGAAAACAGGTGAAGCGAGCATGAAATTAGGTCTTAATTCATCTTATCAAGATGGAATAGTTCACTTCAAGCTCACGCCGTTTCAGTTTCAAGGTGAGATGTTTACTGTATATGTACTTTCTCTTAAAATATCACCGTGAAAACTATATGAAATGAGCATGAAATAAACCGTCATTTCATACCGAACCCATAGATTAATAGTTCAATTCACGTACACTTCACAGAACAGTACTACAGAATAGACCGGCTGTTTGTATTTATCAGTCTTCTTAGAGAGCTAGTTAAAATCATCAAATGCGGTGATCACACGAGTGATTGGAAATAATGTAATTTTCACATTGTGAAAATGTTGCATTTGTAGAGTGACCAAAAATATATACACCTACCGGTATTACCCAACATGGCCAGATAATAAACTAAACTCAACATTGCATTTCTCAGGACATTCTACAATCATAATGCTTAAAAAATAATAGTCTACAAAATACTTCACCTTCACCAGTTTAACGTCAGTAACACAAAAAATTACAACCACTAAAGCTAACACTAAACTACTTTGTCTTACGACAAGCAACTTTAACACTAACCCTAAAATGCCTGGCGAACACAAAATTAAATGCCCGCACTCAATCTTCCAAAAACTACGGCAAAATGGCGCGTCAAAAAACGCCACAACGAATTATGTCAGTAATTGCTCCGAATTCACGGCTCCCTTCAGCAATTCCTTATGAAAAATTAAGGCTTTTCAGGTGAAAATTGCATGGCACCGCTGGACGGATAGTGACTTAAATTTAATCACAAGTAATGTAAAAAGCGGGCTTTTACAGCGTCCGTGATTATGATGAAGTAATAATATTATTTCGTTATTTTTGGGAAAATTGCAGTTACTTAATGAAGTTTCAGAATTAATATAACTTATTTCGATTTTATATTTTTTTAAATGGTTATAAATTGTATCATACTTTCAGCCGAAATACTGCCAGTGATGGACAAAGACCAAATATTTGCATCGCCACATAGACCGGCTCTCGCAACCAGGGGCTCCCAATCAACAGTCCACCTGATGGTAACTCTTCCAAAGCTGTGTCTTTCACCACTCCAAAAACTTTCGAATCCATCGACCATACATCCAGGGAGGTTGCATTATTCGGTCTCAGATTCTACTTATCTACCATCACAAAATTAACCTAGGTGTAATTTAGAATAGAACTAAGTATCTATGCTTTGTTTTCAATTTTATTCCAAACCTATTTTCAAACACAAACATAGATAAATTCATTTGTAATGATGGTTGACTACAGTCAAAAACAAACCATGCATGACGTAAATTCTATAATATTAAACTGAATGTCATATTTACGTAATTATCATATCAAATTTGGCCCGTAGTGGAAGTTATAACAAGCCTATATATCATCTAAAAAGTCTACTTTCGAGATTCGGCGCAAAATAAATTGGTACTCAGGATAAGTTGGTTCATATCGCGTTACATAAATAATATTACCATTTATATTTTGATTTGAATATAATCGAAAAAGTCACGTTGACGTATTGCGTGAATTTATTTTCTTATTCTTGCGTAATTCTATTGTTTGGTATTCAGACTAGTGCTGCTACAGAATATTAAAATATTGTAAAGACAGCAGAACTGAATTAATAATAATATAATAATAACTTTATTTGCATCATAAAATAGTACAAACAGATAATTAGGTGTTTTTGACATTTTGTAGGTAGACATTTCATACTTAAACAAAGAGATTCTTGTATTCAAACACTAGCTTTCAATGTGATACTTCTTACTTTTCAAACATTTTATGAGTGTTGTTCGTTCAGTACTTATGTCACAATGATAATTATTTAGTACGTACTGAAGCACTAACCACCCACTAATAATTACTTACACTGGTATTGTCATTTAGGTTGTAGCACTGGTTTGAAACCTCCATTATTTAGAGGTTATCTCTGGTTTTTAATTTTCGTTTTATCTTTGTAAAATAAGATGAATCCCGAAAGCTCCTTGATGACTTCTGAATTGGGATGGAACATTCTAAGCGCACGATAGAAGCTATAATGATGTGTCTCGGTGGTCATTTGTAGATCTTTGGCAGCCATATTCAAAAGTCAGGCAATCAGACCAAAGTCTTACCAGTAGGCAGCATGGTACATGGTTACTAGGTTGTGGACTGCTAGGCAGTAGGCTCAGATAGGCAGCTGCTCCATTTAAAAGACTAGTACTGAGCTGTATCTCGATAAACTGGGCGTCAATCTTAACATACTTGGAAAAAGGCCGATGTTTTTTTGGAACGGAGACAGCTAAAATAAGGAGTTACTCGCTTCCTAGTCACAAACCTTGGAAAAATAAATCTATGATTGCACTAGATACATAATGAATTACTGGTGCATTTCCTTAGTTAGAGCTATACTAAAATAGTCTCTTTCCTCACAAATATAGACAAAGGAATGATCCTTCCCTTTGCTAAGACCCATGGATCAAAAGCCTTGATAAAAATACGTCTCGTCCCCGTACCGTATCTCAAAAACAGGACGACTTAAAAAGGAAATGAAGGTTGGAAAATAATGACTTTCCACCAAGTAAATCTTAAATTAAATTTATCTCAGTTTTGAAGAGCATCGGTCTAGTGAAGAGTAATGGCCGATTTTAGGAGCTTACTTAATTAATTGTACTTAAGAAACTTTTGACTGATATATTGTTAGGCCGCGGGTTTATGGAAACCTCGATGGTTTTGTTTTGAGCTTTCAAAGGAATGGATGCGAAATTCCTTTGAGTTGTTTGCAGAAGTTGCAGGTCTTTGAAATACTTCATATTCTTTGAATATCTAGGTAGATACTAACTTTATGTTTTGTTAAAAATTGAGTTCTTACATTTTGTATAGTTATTAGAAATATTATTCAACTATCACTAAACGGCAATGCAGGTAAACGATTTCGAAGATACTAAAACATCGCTGAATGAGGAAAGAAAAGCATGAATTAAGTAGATACCTATTTATGCATTACGTGTATTCGTATATTGTACTCTATGAAAAGTGTGTATTTCCTTTTTGTATAAACACAGAGACGGTTTAATGAAACCACTCTATAAACAAAAACGATAGGTAATAAAATTAAACAGTATCCAAATATTGAAAGGCCTACAAATGCCAAACTTGAGAACAACGCCATCTAGCAAAAACTCATGAAACCAACTCACGAAACGCCCTAACTTTGCGGTCAGTGTCCAAATTCAAACACGAACAAAGACATTACGACAGCTGTTCGAAGTTTTAATAAAAATAAACTTGTACTTTCATCTTTCAACGGAAGCGATCGAATATGAAATTTTTCAGTAAAAAAACCGCATAACTTTTTTCATTTCAAACTAGCAAGTTAAAATTAGTTCGAGGACGTCGACGGAGATACTTACCTATATTCGTGGGACTTACATATCGCATAATGTTTTGTTTGCTAGTGGAGTTTGTTTACTTTAGAAAGTTCCGGACATTTTATTTCATTATCGATTATTTAAGCTTGTAAAGTTAACTGTTGAACATTACCTTCTATATTGTGATTAGATAATTTCCTTCGCAATAATTACGAAATGATTGATATTTTGCAACTATAATATTAGTCTTTTGATGCAGTGCTACCTCAATTTGACCGTGCGGAAATCTATAGCAGGAAGTTCACTTAACGAATTTTTTAGCGGGCATGGCTGTGGTCAATTTGGTTCGCTACTTTTAGGTACCTATACCAAAACGGTTGTTGAATATTCAGCCTAAATGCCTTAAGTTAATTTTAAAAGCAAAAGTAAAAAGTAGTAGTAGCGTATGTATTATTATAAGTAGTGGAATTCTCTGCCGGAGACTGTGTTTTCCGATAGCTACAATCTCGGGGTCTTTGTGTCAAGAGTGAATAGGTTACTTCTAGGCAAGCGTGTGTCACCGTCGACCACATCATCGCTTGCATATTTTTTTTAATACAACATAATGTTAAACTTAACGGGTTATAAGTTAGTACTGAAAAGAATAGGTCTGTCCTAGGATAGATAGACACCTTTTCCGCACTTAGCATTCTCGCATTTGGTCTGTTGTGCGTGCAGGCCGCCTCTCTGTGAGAGGGAATGGGCTGAAATCTACCACGTGGCCCCAGTGCATGTTGGTGGATGTCACATGTCTTCGTATTTAAGACATGCCGGTTTTTGACTATGTTTTCCTTCACCGCCTTGAGAGCAGCTGTGGTGATGAAATAATTTACACAAAGTAGAGCCTGGGTTCGACCTACAACTTTTAAGTCACGGC
This sequence comes from Orthosia gothica, assembly GCA_949775005.1. Taxonomy (NCBI): domain Eukaryota; kingdom Metazoa; phylum Arthropoda; class Insecta; order Lepidoptera; family Noctuidae; genus Orthosia; species Orthosia gothica. The sequence continues at coordinate 16,421,827 of OX459065.1, forward strand.
CGTTACCACTGGGCCACCACTGCTCTTCTCTCAGATCTGTCCTATTTCCGTTTAGTGTGTGACTATTGCACAATTCAGATACTTAATCCGCGATCAGAAAAGAAGAAAATAAGACAACCACTGCAACATCGATTCCAATTATGTTCGGGCTGTACAATTTAAATGATGTACTATTCATATCTGAACAATACAATTATTATTGACTTTTCATGACTGTATGATTTAAAATCACATCAGACCGTCCCTAGAGCCTAGAAAATTACAAAAATGAAAACAAATAAAGTTCAATCCAACCGATAACAATCGTTCCCTAAGGAGTCAGTAGGTCTGTGTACAATGTACAATTTAATTTGCTCGGCATGCCCGAGGCCAGTCTTGATCAAGTGCTTGTGAAAGTTGGAACTAGAAGAGGTTAGGGAAATTTGTTGGGTGAGTACATGTTTACTACCATTATTTAGGCGTTTAAATAACTGATTAAGAGGCCCTAGACAAGGGACACTAAATCATCGTAAGCGTGGCGATAGCGATTGTCAAAAAGGCAAAATTGTATGGGACTGACAAGCGATATCGGAAAATCATGTGATCAATCCCTTACAAATTGACATTTCGACTATCGCCCTCACTGACATCGAATGCCACTTTTCTAGAGCCTCAGTATCGAATTGATAAGTGCTATCGAAATGTCTTGTGAACTATGATTTTTTTTTACCCGTTTGACAATCACTCTCGTTGATAGAATAAAACTTTGTAAGTAAAACATAAATTCGGTGAAAACTGGTATGGAACAAGATGTGAAAAACAGTTGGTTCATTTCATAAAACATCTACTATTTGAAGTACTGTTTACGTGAGCATATTTTGCATTGAAATCATATAAATATAATTTAAAAGTTCATAAATGATAATGAATAAAGTGTGCTTTTATTTAACTTGAACTTTAAGAGCTAAGTCAAAGGTTGTACCTAAGTAGAATTTTAACAGAAAAAGAAGTTATAGATAAAGATAACTACTTTAGACGCGAGTAAAACTTGTAAAGACTTGCAAAGTTAAGAAGAGCACAAAATAGATGGGTAGTTAAAAAAGTTAACGTGGTAATACCCTGTGGCAAGATTCTAAACCGCTAGCTAATTAAAAATTAAACTAACGATAATGGGAAAACCAATTTCATTGTAGTTGATCTTGCATATTATTATGATATCAGTAATGAATTGTGGTTTTGCAGAGATGTCGTGCAAATTTAATAGTTGCTCACTATTAATACGAACGTATTTGTTAAGTATTTGGTACTCTATCCTATCACATCCATTAACACTATGTATAAAAATAAATGTAAAAACTAGCTTCTGACCGTACCATAAGTGCCCATAGAATATTATACACCAATTTATCATTTTCATTTGATGATTTCAGAATCACTACAAGTAAATCATCAAAATGTCAACAAAAACGATGCCCTTCTTCAAGAACCTAATCATCATCGAAAACTTCTTCGGCATCAGTCGACCCCACCTTATCGAAGACCAGAGAACAAGACTTATTTGTGACTTCATCTCTATCAGCGTTGTCATTACCATCACCAGCCTTATGATCATAGACCTTTTCACCGTCAACCTGAGTATTGGAAGCAGAATATTTGAGTTCATTATTTGCATTGAATTTTATGGACTTGTTGGTGGATCAAGATTTCGAAAAGAGATTTTTTATGCCATTGACAGACTTGACGTAAAATGTGCAGTTGATGATGAATATGAAGCCAAAATTAGGGCAAGGACCACAGAAATGATTTTAATATTTCTGCCATCACTTATCGTTGATATCGTTGGACTTACATTTTTAGGAGTTAATACAGGTTTTGCTATATTCCTGTCTGTGGCATTTGCTGCACATGATGCAGAAATGGCTTTCGTTTCTTTGATCATAGAAACTATTAATCTCAGACTTGAGAAATTGAAAGATGCTTTACCGAATATTGGTTCAAGGGTTTATAGACATATTTTGATTGCAACCGCTCATGTGAGTGAGCAATATACTCCTAGGGTAAGTAGTATTATCTTCTGGCGCCAATGTGCAGGTTTGGTCCCTGTGGTGGTCACGGCGTACAATGTGTTCTAGTGCGCTGGGGATGGGGAGTACTCCCCAGAGGAGGGTCCAGTGACAGACTGCCGCAGTGGGTTCGCGGTGAGTGCTAACACGTGACCGTGATCACGCCATAAGCGGCACAGGAGGACAACGTGGAGTTTTAGTGGGTTGGAGTCCCACATAACTGCACTAAATCCCCGTGGTAGTGCAGTATGCATGAGCACTACTTCAGGCAAAAAAAAATGGGTGAATAATATTGGATTGTGAAAAACTAGTACCTATAAAATTTTATTTATTTTGATTTTGCTATATTTTTGCAAAGTTATTGTTCTAGATTTTAAGTACAAATCTTTTGAATGTAGATACATATCTCAAACAACATTTGTTCTTTCAGCTATTATTGATGCTTGCACTAACCTTAATCACAACAATAGCATACGAATTCATACTAGTCCTTGCTGACTCCGAAAGAGTAAGTACAAACCAAATTACATTTCCGTTTTTTTAATCCCGTATGATAAAAGATAAAGATTACAAGATCTATAAAAGATATATAAATGATAAAGATTACAAGATCTTCCCTACATCTTAATAAGGATGCCTTTCAAGAAAAATCCTTAAATATATTCGTATTAGTGCTATAAATCAGAGGATAATGGTAGTATGTGAACATTAAGAGAGAGAGATGCCAAGTTGAAATTGAAAATCCGCAGTATATTGCCTCAAGCTGTTATGGTTCATGATAATTTTAATAATACGTTTCTGACCTGGAATTAAGATTAATATGTGTGGAAGGACTGTGTCGGATGTATTATGAGGCGGTTTTATGCATAGGCAATCAGCTGGTAACTTGTCGCAGTTTCAAATGATGTTGTTGGCTGGGAATGGAGGGGTAACTAGTGATTATAAATGTTTTGGTATTACAAGCTTAAACTGCAAACTTAAAGAAATACAAGACTTGTCTGTATACAAGATGTCTGATTGTTTATTTTCTATTATTTCACCTTTAGTATTTTAAGATCTTATGCTACTTTTTATCTCTGTAAAATCGATTGTTCCTTTTGGACAGGCTCCGTGAGCAAAACTGCGGGTCAAAGTAAAATATTTCGTTTCCATTAGTTAAAATGCGCTTTTAAATATCGAAATTAACATTTAAAAATTTAATTATAAGTGTTTCTAGTTGTTCCTTTGCAAAGGAAGATCCCTGTGGAGAAGAACGGACAATAAACTCCTTAGTTACGGAGAAAGTTAAGACCTAGTCAATAGTTGTAATGATTTAATAATTTTGATGAACGTTAAACATTATACATTTTGAATTACTTTATTAAATCCACCGTAGTAACTATACTAAAATTAATCCGAATGCAAACTTAATAAACAAATGCAGACAGACGTCTGTATCTGTTTGCTTTGCGCTGCTAAATTAATTAACATCGATCGACCATGAGAACCGGCAACAAAAGTAATTAAATGGTAGTTCTCACGACGAAAAAAAAACGTTATTGTATGTATGTGTTGTGAGTAATGTTGTTGTGTGCTATTGTATTTCTCACACTTGATGCCAAAAGGCTGGCCTCGTATTACATGGAACTTAAACATGCACTAACAAAATGAGGGTTTTTTTGCACATAGATTTCACATTTCTGTTTATTCCTTCGAGGAATTTAAGCATCATGTAACGTACAACGCCATTATTTTATTGCAACCTCTTCTTATTCATTGTCTTCATTTCTGAAGGACGTGCCCGTCTTGGAACGCTTTGATGGAGTCAATGACGACCTGCTTCCATGCCACTCTGTCTTCAGCACTTCTCAGGGTAGTTCTATAATCGCCCTTTTCTGGTCTGACTAGCGAGTAGATAAACGTTCGCGCGGTCTTGTTCCATCCACTTTCCCCACCACAACCAGTTTCACCAGGCTATCCGGCTGTCTCCGAGCGATATGACCAAAGTAGCCTCAGGACTCGTTGACAGCAGATCCTGAAGAGTCTGGATCCGATGTTGAGTTGGTTGAGAATGGACTTATTCGTGTGCTTTCCTGTCCATGGTATGCGCAACTTTATTTTCCAACACTACATCTCAAAGGTCTCAATCCTTCTTCGATCTAAAGTGTGAATTGCCCCGGATTTGAAGCTGTTCGAAAATATCGAAAATACCAGACTTCTCAAGAGTCTCTTCTTGGTGCTAGGTATATTGCAACTCATCTGGTTTATTACTCTGAAGGTTTCGGTAGAAGTGTACCTAAAGTATCAACACCCATATTGTTGAGCGAGTTTATTGCCATCCACTGGCACACAGACTCTCTGATACTAAGAAATTCTATAACTTCTTAGTTTGTATGATAGAATGTTATTGGGTTTTCCATCTAGATCGAAAACCAAATAACATATCCAAGTCAATGGAGGACCTCATACTCAGTGGTAGTGCTTACGAACACTGGAGCAACGAGGCAGTTAAATTAGTTTTCGTTTGCAGATAATACACCTGGCTTTTTACCTGATATGGCGCGAATCTAGATCGATGTTTTCCTTGTGGATGATGTGTTCTGCAATCGCAAGAACTGGTACTATCTGCAGTGAACTATCACTGTACTTGGCTGGGAGACTAACGCAAGATCAGAACATTAATAAAGGTAATAATAACCCGCTAAGTTACTGTCCCAAGACTGGGCAAAGAACTCTTGTCAAACTGAGAAAGCACGAGGCACGTCAGGTTTTCGCATGATGTTTTCCTTCATCGATGTTTGTGTTGTCTATGATAAACATTAAAAAGTACATCCTTTTAACTAGAATTTAAAGCCAAGAGTATAGCTTTTGTCTAGATCATCGACCACATCATCGCTAACAATCATGTGGTATACATAGTAGTCAAGTACAGACTTAAAATACAAAAAACAATTGAATTGTAAAGGCATTATTATATTTATTTACTAGCTGACCCCCGGGGCTTCGCTCCCGTCAACTGCCCGGGGCTAGTCTGCCTACGCTGCCAAGCCTGCCTACCCTACCTATCCTTCATACCCTGCCTACCCTGCCTTCCCTGCCTACCCTGCCTACCCTGCCTACCCTGCCTATCCTGCCTACCCCGCCTACCCTGCCTGTCTCACGGTTACATTATTGCGATTTTCATAAGGATCTCTATTTTTTTTTAAATATTTTATAGCCTGTTACACTCAGGATTAATACAGCTTTCTACTGGTGAAAGATTTTTAAAAAACGAATTAATAAATCCAGTATTCGGGCAAAATAATGAAATGTATTGGGTCAACAATTTAATGTTCACAAAACAATAAATAATGCATACGTTATTATTGTAGTATCAAGCTTTGTCCATAGTTACATTAGCATTTTTTGTTATTTACATAAATTAACAATGATTTATGTATAACGGATATACGCTGGATGCGAGTAGCACAGGGCCGGTCTGTGTGGCGACGCTTGGGGGAGACTTATGTCCAGCAATGAACATCTTTCGAATAAAATGATGAACATAATATACTAAGCATGTGATGGCCCAGTGGCTAAGACCTCGTCTCTTGTGCTTGAGCTTAGTACTCATAGTAGGTTTAAATCCAGTCAAGTACCACTGTCACTTTTTCAAATTACAAATTTTACAAATAATATATAATATAAGATTTTTTTTTTACTTTCTAAGTTCGTGAGAAAACATGAACTTCTATAGTTAATATAGGATTGTAATCGCCAAACCGCATTGAGCAAGCGTGGTGATGGATGCTCGTGCCTTCTCTGTATGAGAAGAGGCTTTTGATCTGTAGTAGGCAAGTATTCATTCACTTTCAGTATTAATAAAAATACAAAAATCAAATATTATAATTTAAAGTTAAGTAAAATATTTTCAGAAAAGAACCCAGGCCAATACAAGACAGTCAAACGCTGGTACTCCATAGTCATATCACAACGGCCTCAATACATCAGTGGATCCATCCTATCCGTTGGTCTTAGCTCACCAATGCTTATACTGGATCTGAGCATCAACTATATGCTGATTATGGTTCAGGTAAGTAACTATACCAAAACACACAGCACCGGTCGATGTGTCGACGCTTGGGGAACACCTATGTCCAGCAGTGGACATCTTTTGGCTGAAATAATGCAGCTGATCACAAGAAAACAATCATCATCTGACTAGCTATATTTCGTCTACTATTTCAAATCTAACTGAATACAGTTGAATACTATTTTTAGGGTTCCGTACCCGAAGCTTCCAAACGAAACCCTATTGCTGTCACTCACCTGACCGTCTGACCGTATGTCTGTCCGTCGTCTTTCTCAAAAATTTCCGCAGAATATTTTTTTTTTACCCGACTGCCGAAGGAGGGTAATGTGTTTATCAGTCTATGTATGTATGTATGTAAGTATGTATGTATGATGTATGTATGTATGTATGTTTGTTCCTATGTGGCGTTCCAGAGACCAAACGCGTTGGCCCGTTTTGATGATTCGTACGTCAATCGATGCGTCTTAACTCTGCGAGTGTTATAGGCTACATTAAAATTGGATAATAGAGAAATGGCGGATTTTGGGTGCCATATTGTGGGGGCCCAAATTTTTTTTTCTTCCAAACCCATGGTGTGGGGTATCAAAATAAAGGGTTTCAAGAGGTGATTTCAAAAATATATAACACTTATATGTTTAAATGTATCTAAATCGAAAAAACTAACGAAAAAAAAAAGTTATAAATAAAAAAACTTAATTTAAAAAATCAAAAAACCCGACTGCTTCAAAAGCGAACTAAAAAGTCGTAAACAAGGAAAAAATGATGCTGTGCAGGCGGAGGATACACCAGATTTTGGTCAGCCAGCCGGCGAATATGTATCCTCCGACTGCACAGCATGATTTTTTCCTTGTTTACGACTTTTTAGTTCGCTTTTGAAGCAGTCGGGTTTTTTGATTTTTAGCCCTCTGATTCCACAGTTCAGTCTACCTATATGATAGGTACGTCTTGGCAAAACTATTTGTCAAAATTTTGGGTTTACCCGTTACGATTTTCAAAGGTTTCTAATGACAGCCGTTACTTACCTAATGGATATACTGATGATGCAACGCAATTTAAATTACATCGATAGGCGATATATGGTGTTCTCGTATTTTCTAAGATCAAGTGCGGTCAATGTGGCGATGCTTGGGGGAGGCCTATGTCCAGCAGTGGCTGATATGATGATGAAGTGCATATCGGTTGAACTGCATCGCATTTCGTGAATGTACTTGCAATTTAAATCGCCTAACGGTGTGATAAAAATCGAATCGTGTCGAGTCAGACGCAAGGTCGCTGCGTGAAATGATTAACGATAAAAACTTTGAAAAGAAAATAGCCCAATTTTAGATTATCTGTGGGTGTAAAAGGGTCTGATTGTATGAAAACGATGCGTAGGATTATGTTTTTTTGATCTATGAATATCTTATAGTCTGTGAAAAGGCACGTATTTTCATATGGAATTCTCTAACCTTTTTTGGAATGGTAAATCATAAATTATAGAATTAAACAACTGTGTTAGAACTTTGTGATTATTTAGACTTCAAGCACAGAGGTACATTTTAATTTTAATTTTCTTTACAGATGTATCTGGCTTACAAATAAATGTAATGGAGTTTTGGAGAGCGAAGAGTTTTCCTACATCGTGGAAACAGTGTATGTTGAGAACAGAGGGATCGTGATTTAAATTAAAATACCAATGAAGATATTTTGCTATATTGAGAATGGACATGGTAGAAACTGGAAACAAAATCCATAATATTGTCATTGTTGGTGAGCAATGTGGACTGTAATTATTAGGATGGGTTGGAGATGGTAGAAACACTGTTAGTATAATATTAATTACTATTTATTAATAGAACAAACTATGTACAAAGCAAATGGAAAAACGCTGACACTTGACAACCTAATCAAAAGCGTCACAAAAACACAAACAGCAAAACCTTTCAAAATATAAACTCTTAAAAAAGGTGGCTTTCCAGCCAGTCGCCAACATACCGGACCCCCAGTGGAACACTAACAACCGGTGGCTATACTGGCTGGGAAGCAGCTTCCATCAAAATGATCTTACGGGCCGGTCGGCGCAGTATACCGCCCTAAGTGCGGACGTCTGCCACGCGGACCGCTCCATCTGGCCCTGGGTAGATCGACACTATTCTTCCTAGTGGCTTTTAAGCCACGAGGAAGGGTAGGGTCGGCTTTCAGCACCACGTCTCCCTCACTAAAACTGCATGTGTTGGTGGAGGGTCCTCTTGCTCGGAGCGTGGGCAGGTACTCGCGCAGCCATCGTGCCCAAAAATGATCTGCCAGACGTAAGCTTCGACGCCAGTCACACCTTCTGTCTAAGTCCGCGTCTGTGAGCGTACTGGTCCAAGGTACGACTGAAGAGGAACCCAGGATGAAATTGAAAGGAGTGATCGCTTCTGGTGAGTCAGTTGAAGATGGCACATACGTGAGAGGTCTCGAATTTATTATGGCCTCTGCCTCAAGGAGTAGTGTGGATAGGACTTCTTCTTTTAAAACTTTTTTGGCGAGGCAGGCTCTCAGGGTTGTCTTCACGGTTCTTACCAATCTTTCCCATGCTCCACCCATGAACGGAGATGCCGGTGGGATGAAACGCCATTTGATTTTGTGGTTTGTGGCGTATTCTTGAACTGCATCGTCTTGTAATGAGCGTAGCTCTCGGGAGGCTCCGATAAAGTTGGTGCCATTATCTGTAAATATTGTTGAAGGCGATCCTCGGCGAGCAATAAAACGTCTTAGGCTCATAATGGCAGCATCGGATGAAAGTGAAGATACAAGTTCTAAGTGGATGGCTCTCGTTACTAGGCATGTGTAAAGTGCGACGTAGCGTTTTTCGTGGCGTCGTAATATTGTGACCGTGATCGCACCGAAATAATCTAGGCCCACGTGGGTGAACGGCCTCTTGTGATGGTCGAGTCGCTCTTCCGGAAGATTGCCGATTTGAGGTCGAGCAGGTTGGCCCTTCCACCTTCTGCATTGCAGACAGGCTTTGGCGACGCTACGGATGCTGTCTCTTGCTTTGAGTATCCAAAACTTCTGCCTGAGCTCATTAAGTACAAGTTCGTTAAAACAATGTGCGGCGTGAATATGTTCGTGAAGGATGAGGAGTCGTGTGACGTGATGGCGACCATCCAGAATTGCAGGTGATATGGCTCTCTCACTCACTCCTGGCGCATACTTTGTCCGTGAGTCCAGTCGCAGCAAGCCATCCTGGCCAAGAATTGGCGCGAGTTTTGTTATTCGGCTATTTTTGGGTACGGGCTGTGAAGATTCGACTGCTTTCAGCTCGTCGGGGAAGCTGTCTCTCTGAGCTCGTTGGAGTATCATCTTCTCAGCTGTTATGATATCCCCCGCGTGAACTTGTGAAGGAGATGTGGTGCTGTCGATGTATATATTTGAATTTTGATCTATTGACCGAGACAGTTTAAGCCGGAATAATCGCGCACCCTGGAGAACACGGGCGGTAGCACGCAAAAGGCGCAGCCAAGAGCTAAAACGCGTCGCGTCAGGTACTGGACTCGAGAACGGAACGTCGAGGAGCAACCCCACCAGCTCCGATTTCAACTCGAGGTCTGGTAGAGTCTCCTCGATGTCAGCAACTCGCTCGGTGTATTACATGTCGACATTTCAGTCTTTCCTTTTACCTTTTACACAAGTGCAGGTCCGATATCGATACCGAACTATCAGGCTCAATAGTCCGGTCGTATTGCATCACCGAACTACTGAGACGAAAAGTCTCACCAGTCCGGTGACCGGACTAAATAAACCGAACTACTGAGAACGCCCGGTCGGCCAAGCGTTTGGTGGCTGTAACAGAAATGGAGGACCCGTAAACCATTGATGAGATTGTGTGAGGTTTAATTTTTTAGGTTTTGTGGCATCGTCGGCGACGTTGAGAGAGGTAGGGATCCACCTCCAGTTGGACGGGTTGGTGGTTTCTAATATCTCTCCCAACCTGTGCGCCACGAATGGTTTGAAAGCCCGAGCATCACTCCGAATCCACTTAAGGACGGTGGTTGAGTCTGTCCAAAAAGTGATCTCGGAGGGCTTAATTCGATGTGCTTGCAAAATTGTTTGCGCGAAACGAGAGGCTATAAGCGCAGCTTGTAGCTCAATGCGTGGAATTGAGACCGGCCTTAAGGGCGAAACGCGTGCTTTACTGCCGAATAGAGTTGTCGACACGGAATCGTCATCGTATCTAAAACGCCAATAGGCAGCACATGCATAAGCTTGTTCGCCACCATCGGCTAATACATGCAGTTGGGTATCCACTACATCTGTCTTATTCATATACCAACGAGGTATTTTTATGTTGGACGCGACCTGCAATTGTAAAAACCAGTCTTCAGATTCATTTACGTACGTGTCGGGAAGCGGTGAGTCCCAACCGACCCCTGCCCTCCATAGTTTCTGTATCAGAATGCGGCCCCAGATAATGACCGGCATAATTAAGCCGAGGGGGTCATAGACCTTCATGACGTTTGACAAAAGACTACGTTTGGTTAAGGTACCGGCCAGTAACTGCGACACTGCTCGAAAACCCAGCGAATCCTGACGTGGGTTCCACTTAACACCCAATACGCCAACCTCGCTACTAGGCGGTAAATAGACGTCGGAGGTTGCGTTACTTCGAAGTTCCTTTGGGATAAGCGAAAGTGCCTCCGGATCGTTTGACGTCCAGGCGCGCATCTCGAAACCACAGGCTTTGTGAACTGTGACTACGTCGGCGGCCAGCTGCGCCGCATCGGCGACACTGGAATGGCTACCTAAATAGTCGTCCATATAGTGGTCGTCAATTATCGCCTTACAGGCGGCGGGGTAATCGGCTTGGAGTGTTCTTGCATTTTTATTTTTAATGTAGAGTGCAACGAACGGACTCGAAACTGCGCCAAAAATCATAGAGGACATACGATACTCTTTCAGTTCGCCTTCTTTGCTACGCCAGAGGAAACGTTGGGCGTCTCTGTCTCTTGGCACGATTTTTATTTGTGGGAACATTTCTTTTATGTCACCGTTTAGAGCAACGGTGCCTTCTCTAAAGCGGAACAAGATATCTAGTAAAGAACAAAGTAAGTCTGGACCTTGTAGGAGCAGGCTGTTTAAACTTACACCCTTCGTCGCCGCGGCGGCGTCATGGACCGCTCTGAGCTTCTTCTTTTGTGGGTGAAGTACGCCGAAAATAGGCAGGTACCAACGAATACCAGCTTCTACGTCAACGCAGGAAACATTCGGTGGTTTCCATTGGTGATAAGTGATTGGTTCGCACTCCTCAGCGTAGCCTTTTGCTATGACGTCGTCTATGAATTTGTTAAAGGCTGTGGCGAACGATTTATCTTTTGCCAACTGGCGTTCAAGGGCCCTGAAGCGCGATAATGCCTGCGGATAACTGTCAGGTATAGTCTTTGGCAGTTCTTTCTTCCAGGGTAGGCCAACTTCAAAATGACCGTCATCAAGTTGGCGTGCCGATGATTCGATAATGTCTACGGCTCGTTTATCGTCATCGTTTGGGCGAGGGGCGCTTTTCGTTATGCCTAAGGCATCGATGTCATATTGACTTTTGATGAGAATGTCTGGATCGTCCAATACGTGGTTCACAAATTCGAGTGGCTTAGACGAAACGGAAAGCGCGCCGTGAAGTACCCAACCTAACAAAGTTCTCGAGGCGACAGGATCACTCTTTTTGCCACATCGCACTTCGCGACTTAAAGACAGGTGCCAATCGGGCGCACCAATGAGGACAGTAGGGGTGACGTCAGTGTATGAAAGTTCGTCGGATAAGTCTACCAAGTGATCATAGTCTGAGAAAATAATTTTGCCTGGGTGTTGCGCGCGCAACCCTAAAGGTTTGATCGCCCGCGCGTGTTTTGTTAAATAACGGTCAGACAAATTTCGACCTCGAATATAAAAGTCTACGTAACTTAAGTCAACTTCTTTCGTCATACCACTGACGCCTTCGATGCGTAGCCGCTCCTGACAGCTGGGTTTCGCGCCGATGCGCGCAGCAACCTCGCCGTCAATGAGCGTCGCGGTACTGCCCTCATCGAGTAACGCGTCGTGTGGAACTCGCCGTCTGGACCCTCGAGCACGATCGGGACTACCTTCAGCAGTCCGCGAGGGCGATCGGTTGACCGCGAAGTCTCTGTGACATCAATTAAGGTATCAGAATATGTATTTCCAATTTTGACAGATGGTTCAAATTCTTTGGTTGAATTGTCCACGTTGACAAGAGTGGTCGGTTCAGCAACCAAAGTTTGAGTATTGTTGCATTGGCTGCTGGATGCTACGCTAGGTTTGGAGTTCGCTGTCATTGTGCCGTGAAGGAGCGCGTTGTGACGTCTTGGACATCCGTCTACTCCACAACGTTTGGCGCGACAAAAATTCCAAGTGTGTGGGTTGGAGTTCAAACACCGGTAGCATATTTTTGTCTCACGGACCCAACGCCATCTGTCGTCTATTGAGAGCGCTAAAAAAACTTTACAGGATTTTATGTTATGAGGTCCTTGTTTACAATAGGTACAACGGTAGATACGGTGGCATGAATTGTTTCCTTCTTCGATTGGAATCTACTAGGATGCGTTGAGTTCTGTGCCTTAACTGTATTGTCGGCAACAAAGTTGTATTTTAACTGTTTATCAGCCTCTGCTATGTAGCGTTGTGAGATCTCAACTGAAAATAGTCGAATGATACTAATATCAGAATTAGTCGGTTAATAGTCACATCTCTAAAGACACGGCACAACTCTAACTTGCCGGACTACTGTCACTCGGTCATTTCGATTCCGGTGGCTTAGCGGACAACTTACTTTCAATCCTCACGACTCTGTGTGCCCCGATTTAGGGTGAGTTTCTCATTAGTTTAACTATTGTACCTTATTCCTTGTGCCAGGCGACCAATACCGATTCCATCACCTAATTAATATCAGTTTTGCACTGTCATGTTGGACGCGTGGCTAAGGGTCGCCTGGGACAAAGGAATTCGCTATGAGCATGTGTTTCTACCGCATTGGATTGTGTCTCCGTGTTTTATTGTAAGTGATCACGTTTACTTATGTTAATAAATGCTAGCGTGTTCATACTTAACCTAACTTTGCATCTGTCAATGTGCTTGCTATGTTTGCAAGTATCTTACCTGTAAGCCGCTGCGATGTGCTGAGCTTTCACCTATAATGTTCCCATACCGTTCCTTGGCCTAAAATGGGGACGAAGCTGGTACATCGCATGCGGCTTGCTGTTTTTTGCACCGCATCTAACATGCGCACCCTATGGTGCTTTCAGGGCTCTTTGTACGGGCTGAGGCTTGCCTTTCTCCCACGGCTGTACGCTGCCAACTACCTGCACGCTGCCAACTACCTGCACGCTACCTACGCCCACCGCCAGGTCCTTTTACCTGACACCTGAGGCTTACCGCCGTGCCAGCCTACGCACGCTGCCCGGTCTTGCCTGCCTACCTGCGGCCTGCCGTCGCGCGAGCCGGTGCCAGCGCAGCCTACCCTGCGCACCCCAAGCTGCTTCGGTCCCGGCGACCAATCGCTGTGCCGGTGCTGACCGGTCCCCGCGTCTGCCACGTGCTGCCAAGGGACGGTACCCCCTTACTATTTTATCCGCGTGACGGCGTTTGTACAGAACTGAGTGGCGCTAGAACCCACGACCTAGCTGTTATAAATAACCATAAATATATGTATTAAATTAACAAGCTGTTTTTCTAACTACCTCCTAACTATCAGTTAGCGGCCTGCGCAGCTTACCTAGCGCAGACCTAGCCGTTAAAGTGGCGCCCAGGCTTTATTTTACTATCCGTCACACAGTTCTGAACCGATACCTATCACGCTTGCTCCGTATACATCGTTGCGGTATAGAATAAGTTTATTGTGTTATTATCAGTCGTTACTAACAGTCTATTTTGTAATAATGGGAACTCACCCAATTAATTTCATAAATATACCAGTGATGACATACATGAATCAGGCATTGATGAAAATGTAGTTATCATTGGTGCTGTTTGTTTTGTTTGTTGCGTGACAAAATATCCAATTTTGTGAAGTTTGGTTGATTGGGTGCATTAACGGAAGCAAAGTCCGTAAAACGAGCGCGCGTGTGCTCGCTCAACTTCATCAATATGCACCGAAAGAGCTCTGGTGACCATAAGTACTCGCTCTGATTAAGTAGCTTAAGCGTTGTCACGAAATTGCGTAATTTATTTGCTAAACGGTTTAATTCTTCGGGAGAACTTAGCTTAGGACTGTTGCGCAGCTCGGCGACCTCGCGGGCGACGAGAAGTTCCGGGCGCGCGTACGTCTGCTCTAGGGCGCTCATGATGTCATCCGGTTCCCCAGAAGTCCACAGGAGAGACGCCACGGACTGGTACGCCGGACCGCGCACAGCGTTGTTTAAGCGATCTAAATTATCTGACGGAGAAAAATTAGATTTAGTTCGTTCGTAACTACTCTTGAACGCCATCCACTGACTAACTTCGCCCGAGAACGTGACGAGTTCAGGTCTCTTTATAGGACGTTTATAGCTTGGGTAAGCTGAGTTACGGGGTCTGAGATAGGACGTTCAGACGTATTTAATTGTTGTGATGCATCGTTGTGGTAGATGTTACAGGCGGCGCGTGTAACTGACGACGGGGCTGCATGATTGACATTTGGTACGTAGAACGATACCGTGTTGGTAGGAGCGGCCGGCTGCGAATATTGTCCTTGGGGGTTGCCCAAGGTGACAGTCAGTGCCTCACCAGGAACGTTCGCGTTACTTACCGTGGTCATGTTCTGCTCGAGAACCCACGTCGCGGTGCGTTTTGCGGAATGACAATTAGACAAACGTGAACAATGGGATTTAGATGACTTATTCGATGCTTCTAAAGCGGCTAGTCTGGCTTGTAATTCCGTCTCTTCCGCCTCAACCTCGAGGCGAGCAAGCTCGCGATCACGTTCCGCCTGCTGTCGTGCAAGCTCGCGCTCGCGCTCCACTCGGCGCCGCATTGCGTCAGCTTCGATGGCCAGTTTCTGAGCGCGGACGGTCGCCGAAGACCCCGAGGAATGAGTGCGTTCACTGCACGAATGTGTACTATGAACACTATGTGCGCTGCGTGAAAGTGCTTTTGCTTTTGCGTCTAAATCCAAATTAGATCGTAAACTTGGGTGATTTGCGAGACTAGGTTGTGCCTGGTCGCAAGGTTCAGCGCCCGCGGGCTGTGTGGTCGAGCTAATTGCTGTGGCCAAAGCCGGCCGGTCGCCGCCCCGTGAACGTTCGCCACGTTCGGGCTGCGTCCGATTGGCTTCCGTGGCCGTAGTGTCCGTGTTTGCCTTGCTTTGACTACGTGTTTCCACCATGGTTAATGAATTAGAATGACGAAATGAATGTTCACTAAGCGAAATGAAAAAAATGAAAAAACTTACGTCAAAATAGTACATTATTACCTCAATGCGTCAAAATGAAAATTTTGAAAAATGGTTTGTTTTTACGGCGAGAATGGACCAAAATGTTGGTGAGCAATGTGGACTGTAATTATTAGGATGGGTTGGAGATGGTAGAAACACTGTTAGTATAATATTAATTACTATTTATTAATAGAACAAACTATGTACAAAGCAAATGGAAAAACGCTGACACTTGACAACCTAATCAAAAGCGTCACAAAAACACAAACAGCAAAACCTTTCAAAATATAAACTCTTAACACCTTAACTGCCAGATGCCCGACAAACAATACATTTTCTATTGTGTCTCGTTCTCTGGCAGCCAAACTGTTAAAAAAGGTGGCTTTCCAGCCAGTCGCCAACAGTCATATTAAACTTCTGCTAATATAAAGGCCCATTTGCACCAAAATAACTGATACTTGAAAAAGATTACATGAGACAGAATTATGTTTAGATCGTTTTTTGTGGATTTACCTTTATTTGCCCCTCGAATTATCATAATGTCAGTTATAGCTTGTATATCTTATTTATTAGCTTCTACTAGCGGCTTCGCCCGCGTGAAAAGCGTTTTCTTATCTCAAGGGAATATTATACCGGGATGAAAAGTACCCTATGTACTATTGCAGACTATAATCTATCTCTCTGCCAAATTTCATCCAGATCCGTTCAACTGTACTTGTGTGATTGAGTAACAAAAACATATAATTCCAACCAAACGTTTGCATTAGTAAGATATTATAATATTAGTAAGATTGACATTAATAACGGGATTTTATTGTTGTCATGCCGACTAAGTTGATTAAAGGTCATTCAAAGTGACTGATTTAGACCTTAAAGTTTGAATTTAAGTGCAATATTTAATTATCAAAGCAATCAAGTGCAAACTGATAAGCCAGGTAAACAACAAAAGCATTGAAACGAATACGTTTGCAATATAAAATGAATTTTATTGAATGTTGCTGATGTGACCAATTAAACTTCAAAGGAATGTCCTTCGGCCTCCAGCTCCAGTAATTGGCAGAATGATGTCTAGGTACTACTGACATCTGATGAAATGGAAACACTGAATTCAGTTGAAATTATTTTGCTAAAGTGATGATAATATTATAGAAATAAAAAAATGCAGAGGAAAACATTCGACAGATAATCATAAACTGCTTGTCTTATAAAAAAATATTGGAAAATCTACTTACTTGGGGGCTATGAAAATCTTGTCTATATTTCTGAGAACTTGGTGGTTTAAAAAAGTCTTGATACAAATCTTTCTCAAAAAAAAATTACAACGTCTGTCTGTAAAATTAGTAATAATAACGAATTATAAATGTTAATGCAGAACTTGGTTGTTTTTTTGTACTCATTTTATTTTATATTCTTGTTATGCTTTTTGTTATTTCATTATCATCAGTCTTTTAATTTTCCCACTGCTGGGACACAGGCCTCCTCCCTGTGAGAGGGAATGGGCCGTATTCCTCGATGCGGGCCCACTGCGTGGATGTCACAATGTCTATGAATTTTTGGTTCTAGGACATGTCGGTTTTCCACGATGTTTTCCTTCACCATTTTGAGAGCAGTGGTGATGAAATAATTTACACAGAGTAAAGCACCTGCCTGGGATTGAACCCATGACCTATGACCTAAGTCGCGTCTGTTACCACTGGGCCACCACTGCTCCCACCCTGCTCCTTTTTGTTTAATGAAATCTTAGTATAAAACCTTTTTTAAATATGAAACAGTAACAAATTGTAGCTTCATAATTAAAATAGCACCTGAAACAGAAGTGTAGATTACTAAACCTCGCCATTACGTTATGCATACATTAATAAATGTAATCTCCATCCAAATAGTGTTTCAGCACTCATAAAAGCGGTTTATATCTAACATAGTATCAAGCTTCACTGTAGTTTCAAAATATAACAAGTTAACATACTAAAATCTAATTGCTACGGCGTAGCGGAAGTCAGCGCTACGCAGCTACGCCGTAGCAGTTAGTTTCGTACGTGTTTTGGACGGATCATTTTGTTTGAGGATTTTGAGCTTATTTTTACCTTTAGATATTGTAAAAATACAGTATAATGGCAAGACGTGATCATATTTTAAAAACTTTTTCTACACAGGTATATCAACAACTTTCTTCAAAGAAGTCATACGATATTCTCAAAACCACTCTGTATAGTTTTCCTTCATTGAGTCGATTAAGCTCTTTAGATAGTTAGAACCCAGAAGCTGGTAACTTTAATTGCAGCGTTGGCAACACTAATTAAGACCTATATAGTGCAGGTGTAGGAGCAATTGGATCACTCCAATATGTGGCTCAGACGGCCGTGAGACACCTTAGAGAGGCCGTTGGTCATATTTTTGAGAAGAGTCGTTTAGGTTTACCGCTGTTGTGAAAGGACCAGTTAAACACTGTCATACCGTTTGGTAGCTGGTGTATAGAACACAGTTCGATATTTTAACGCCTCTCGGGGACCCATCCTTTAATGCACTTCAAAATATAGTTGTACTGCAAGCAGTTTTATTTTCAAGCTGCAAGATAAAAATATTAAAAACCAAAAAAAAATATGTTGAAAATAATTCTTCACTCTTATATAAACATTCTATGTGACTACCAAGCGGGGAATACGAATATCGGTCATCGGACGTAGGTTGACAAAAAATACGAAACTATTTTTCATAGAAACTACCCTCTATTATGTATGTTCGCATGGAGCTCTTCATTGGTAGTCACATTGCACCGGCACTCTACCGAATTGTGTGAAAAAAACGTAGCAAAATTCAACTACATTTTTCAATAGGTATTACAGCATGAACAATCTGGGTATGGAACAACACACCTATCAAGTTTTATGGTCCTATATATTTCACAAACATACGATATTACACACATCGCTCATATTGCCTGAAAATATTCTGAAAAGGCCTGTGAAAGTTACTTGATAATGAAAATATTCATCCATCTATGTCTCTAATATGAAATACGTAATTCGGAACAGTGTGTCAAGTCCTGCAAACTCCATTGAAAAGAGACGACTCTCTGATCAGACGGGTGTTGAGTCTGGTGGACAACTACCCGATGGTTGTTGTAGCGAGGTTACTTCTAGGCAAGCGCGTTACACCGTCGACCACATCATCGCTTACCATCAGATGAGATAGTGGTCAAGCGCGAGCCTATATAAAATAAAAAAATAAAAATCAAATCATGCGAGAAACGTTGGCAGCTCTATGAATGATTTATGTAAAATCAGGTCTATTTTTCGGATCATAAGTGGCGGTATTGATGCCGTTATAATAATAAGTGGTGAGCTTGGAAACAACACGCCACTCGGCTTCTAGAGACGGCATCCGTACTAAATTATTATAAATGCGAAAGTAACTCTATCTGCTTGTTAGCTTATGACAACTTATCGGTTAAACGAATTTGTATGAAACTTGGTTCTCGGTTGGACCATGACCTGTATTTGGACACAAAATTATCTTTTTATTTCAATAGCATATTCAAAAAGAAAGAAAGAAAGAAAAAGTGTTTATTCGCCACAAAAACGACTTACAATTTTTTGATTTTTCCTTAAATTAAACCCATCGGTAGTATTAGTAAGTACTTAAATTATGTTTGTAAAGGAAGTTAAAATAAAATACCAATTTTGAGTACAGTACAAGGATGATGAGTAGGTAAGTACAAGCAGATGAATGCAAGAAGAATGAAGAGAATGAAGAGCAATGGAGCAGGATACACTTGGAGTATTCTTGCGTGATCGATCCAGAAGTTTAGAGATCCACAAGAGAACTAGGGTTACCGACATGGCCCGAAGAATTGCCAAACAAGTGGCAGTGGGCAGGGCACATTGCTCGCAGAACGGATGGCCGATAGGGCAGTAAAGTTCTGAAGTAGCAACCGCGAACCGGCAGACGTTGCGTTGGAATGTCTCCCACCAGGTGAACCCATGACCTGGTGAAAGTTGCGGGGATCCGCTGGATGCGGGACGCAGGGGTGGCTTATGTCCAGCAGCGAAAAACAGCCGAAAGACGTCCATATATCCAATATCCCTTGGGATAATAAAACACTTATAACGTGGGCCAAATCGCAGGGACCGGCAGGTAGAAGCTCGTGGTCAATAAATTTGTGACACCGAAAGTGTTAATAGTGGTGAGCGCACACAATCTTATACAGACCACCTTCAAAGCCGTCAGTTTCTAGAAATGCATTTTATGAGAGTACTAGTAAATGGTGACACGCTTAGTTTGTATGCAACGTGTTGACAATGCTGCCTCTAGCAATCGCCACCGAGGCGTGTTCGTAATTTATGGTCGTAATCACTACTGCTGAGCATAAGGTCCTGGGTTCGGTCCCCGGGTCGGGCAAAGTGTTATTGGGTTTTTCTATTAGTAATTCTCAGTACCAGTCCGTAGTTTAGTTTTCGTGCCCAGTTGATGTCAATAGTTCCAAGCTCTATTACATGAGAATTTAAAACATAACTGGTGAAGTGTGGATGAAAATAATGCTCAGAACCCAGAATCGGGCATATGCTCTCTAAAGACCAAAAGCCATTTGGTAAAACAATAAATAACCAATCTACTATTCAGTAAATTAGTAAACCTAACACCAAATACCGGCAATTACAATAAATATTTAATGGTCTTATTTATACTAAAAACAGGATTCCGATAGGTAAACATTTTGTACATACGGTAAGTAAGTTTAGTGTGCAGGTTAAGAACAGTCACAGATAAAGATTAATAACAGAACGATACTAGTCTGTAAGTTCACACGGCAATGTCAAGGTCCCTTCTAATAATAACAAGTAAAATTTCACAATTAAAAAACCCCCGACACATTTATCTTGCGAAAACACCCTGATTCAAACAGTAAAATGCCAATAACTTTTGAAGGGCTGAACCGATTTTATTCAAACATAGCTAAGAACACTTTCGACAAAATTACCTTTCAAACAAAAAAAACTAAATCGAAATCGGTTCATCCATTTAGGTGCTATGATGCCACAGACAGACACACAGATACACAGAAACACACGTGAAACTTATAACACCCCTCTTTTTTCGGCGGGGGTTAAAAAAGTAAATGGCACACGCTTGGAATGGCCATCCCATCTGGTCAAATGCTCATTGTTCGTGATTTTATATTAAATAGCCAAGGTTTCACCGTAAGTTAGTGGTATTAATTTTAATGCAAAATAAAATCTTAGCAGATGCAAGCCTTTGTTACAAACGTGTTCCTCGCGCTCCTGGAAAAATCCTCCCTTCAATGCTTCCAAGTACAGTTATTTTTTACTTTTACTATTTTATGCGAGTCCATAAGCTTACACAACATAATTTATTTATATTGCAAATATAATCATAATATCAGCCTATAATCGTCCTAGATACAAAAAAAACCGGCTAAGTGCGAGTCGGACTCGCCCACGAAGGGTCCCGTATCATTATTGCAAAAAACGGCAAAAAAATCACGTTTGTTGTATGGGAGCCCCACTTAAATATTTATTTTATTCTGTTTTCAGTATTTGTTGTTATAGTGGCAACAGAGATACAGCATCTGTGAAAATTTCAACTAAGCTAAGCTATCACGGTTCATGAGATACAGCCTGGTGACAGACAGACAGACAGACAGACAGACAGACAGACAGACAGACAGACAGACGGACCGCGTAGTCTTAGTAATAGGGTCCAGTTTTTACCCTTAGGGTACGGAACCCTAAAAAAAGGTGATCGTAGGTCTGCACTGATGACCATTCAGTGTCAAATTTTAAGATTCAGTAATGCACACAACTTCATTTTTACGGTCTTGTTGAACGCTTTAATCGTGGCCACTTACTGAGACCAAATCGTCTAAGGATTTAAATCACCATCGACACTAAAAGAAGAAGAAAGTTGCACAGTAATCTCTTTCGAGTACTGTACCAACGTAAATTTTGTATAATAATGATCAAATCATTTTAAACAAATAGCCGACAGGGGACTATTTGCGCGGGTCAATGATAAAATTAATGGGTTCCACAGAGTTTGGTATCTACCTCCATGTTCGGATAAAAACTGAATTTACACATATTTGTCCGAACCGAGGCTTTTAAATGATTGTAGTGATTAATTACTGGGCTTTTGGGAGATGAAGGAAGAAACTGTATTTATTAAAAAAACCGGCCAAGTGCGAGTCGGACTCGCGCACGAAGGGTTCCGTACAATCAAGGCAAAAAACGGCAAAAAAATCACGTTTGTTGTATGGGAGCCCCACTTAAATATTTATTTTATTTTGTTTGCAGTATTTGTTGTTATAGCGGCAACAGAAATACATCATCTGTGAAAATTTCAACTGTCTAGCTATCACGGTTCATGAGATACAGCCTGGTGACAGACAGACAGACAGACAGACAGACGGACCGCGGAGTCTTAGTAATAGGGTCCCGTTTTTACCCTTTGGGTACGGAACCCTAAAAAACAACTGCAAATCAGTAGAATTACATCGCATTGCGCCCAAGTGAACGAACTTGCACTTTGAATCGCCTATCATTTTGATATAGGTATATCACATCGCGTCGTTTTTAATTTTATAAATAATGTAAGTACTAAGTTTATTGGGGCACAAACTAACGATTGAATTCACATATAATCCTGCATCGTCCAAGCAGAGTTTTCGGCGCAATTTTAACACTAACAACAGTCCGACAACAACCGTCGTTGGGCAGTATCAAGGACCATACACACCACCCGTCTGATCTGAGGATCCTCCCTTTGAAGGTTTGTCGGACTGTACAACCTGTTTTGTATAACTTCAAAAATGTTATTGCCCGTAATATCTAATTTCACCTGCCCTGTCCCTCCACCTTCAGCAAAAGAACTTCAATAAATGCATAATAAAAACGTATCACATTATCTATTCAATTTCGCCATTTCATTACTTAGAAGGGGCCTTCTACTCAGCAGCAGTTAAGTCCTCTACGAAACCCTTTCCCTGAAAAGACCGGAGCAAAACCAAATCAAATTAGCACCAACAAATGGTGTCATTACAAAAAATATCGAAGATAATGACACCAAACAGCCATTTCGTCGAACAAAAACTCTCTTCCTAATGTTTTTACAAAAAAACCCCATCGCTCTCGAGCAGCTGAGAGCATTAAAGGCTTATGCTTGAGCATTTTTCTTCATTCTCAGTAATATATTATTTCAGTGTGACGTCAGTTTGAACCATTAGTTATGTCGGGTTTTGACACCAGGAAGCGCGGAAGGGACGGATTAGAGGTTTTCAACTGACGTATATCAGTGAATTGAAATAAGCGGACACTGTTTGGGGGCGCCTTGCTTGACGGTTTACGGTCTTTGTTGTGACCAAAGGTCGGAGTCAAACAGACGGGGGTGTGTGCGTGGGTACCGAAAAGGTTGTTTCATTTTTATTATTTTTTTAGGAAAATGACTTGGTGAGGGCCGCTAGGATCCGTTGGTTGCGAAAAGCTTAAGATTGGTCGATGTGGAGACGCTTGGAGATGGTCATATGTCCACCGGTGGATGTCTTTCGGCTGAAGTGATGATGACATCCTAAGGAAGGTCTTCCCTTTTGGAAGAACGGAGAGTTATGTTGGACCTGAAGTCCTATTACAGTACTCCTTCTGTTTCTTTATACCATGAGCTGATGGGAGAGCAGATAATGCTACGTATGAATTGTAAGCAGTAGTGTCTTTGGATTGGTTTGTTAAATACGAATACACGGGAGGGGCACACCGAGGTTCGCTTTTGGAGTTTGTTAGAGTAATCATAGAGCAGCCATCATTTAATACTGGCATCAATATTAGCTTAGTTCTATATTTCCCAATAGTATCATTAATTGGTCAAATACAATAACAGACCTTAGTCAGTAATAACCTGTGGTTTCTATGAGAAGTTTCTGTACATAAGAAACTTTTTCGATTCCGACCTCGTGTAACCGGTAAATGTCGATTGGATTACCTCTAATTACTTTATCGGGTCCATCAAGCACCATTTTCAGTAATCAGGGTTTCGGCGAATGGCTTTTGTTTTAATCTAAGAATAGGGCAATTTTTGAACCTATCTTTAATTTAATTATTGTTACAATAAAAAGGAATACCTATAATAAAATAAGTCTGCTGCTAATCATTTTCAAATAAAATTATTTTAAGGAACGGATGGCTTTGAAGCATTTTAGGAAAATATCAAGTAGAACTACGTATGTCTCGATTTTTTTTTGGACCATTCCTACCGCACTTTTTCCAAACCACTGTAACTCCTGAAAGACAGAATCAACAGTGGCGACCACCAGTAAAACGCCGAGACAATGATGCTCGACGAAGTCCTGGAGAATGCGCGTTTTCATTACTTGAAGGACATTGGTTACTTAAAGATGTCCACTGTTGGACTACCTGAACCACCAGTCCTGTGCTTCTGCTAAACAGCAAAAATTACAGAATGCACTTTTATATTAAATTTGTTTCTAAAGTTGACAACGCATTCTCAAAATTTTCAATGTTGCATTGGCCCTGCAATGTTGACAACACTGTTGGCGTAGTGGTTGAGCGATCGACTGCTACGCTGCGTGTCGCGAGTTTGATTCCCGCAAGGAACAAAATATTTGTATGGCCTACAGATAATTTTTCCGGCTTTGGGTGTATTGTGTATGTGAGTTTGGAAACGCAGCCACGATACAGGAACAAATTCCTAGTGTGGGGCAACGTATTTAAAAAATACTTAAAACACTTAATAAAAAAAATTACATAGAAAAATTTAAACAAAACAATTTTTTTCTAAAGCATCCAAAGTTTCGTAAATCCATGGCATATCTAAAAGCAGTACCCATTGTTATGTCACTGCTGATGGAAGCACCCTGGCCCAGAATAATTGGCAGTAACAAGTCAATACTCTCATTGTCATGTAAAATTTGAAGAGCGATGGATTTCTAAAAAATGATCGTATATTTTGTGAGACGGGTTGACGTCTAGTGAGGCATGATGTAGAGTATATGCTGACAATGGACGGAGAACACTTGGGAATGTGAATTTGAACTGCCAATGGAGTATGGTACTTAGCTGAGAGTTGTTTTTTTGGGTATTAATTGAGCATACCTGTTGTCAACCGAATTCAAAAAGGAGGAGGTTCAAATCAACTGTATTTTTTTATGAGTGTGACCTCAAAACTTTTTACAAGGTGAACCGATTTTGATGATTATTTTATTTGAAAGCTGGTGCTTCTAGTGTGGTCCCATTTAAATTTGATCAAGATCTGATGAAGAACTTTGGAGATGCAAATCTCTCGGGATTGCTGAAATCACATATCTCATTATTGTTTACCCCATTTCTTATCATAACATCCCGGCAGTACTGCCGAATTCATGTACTCAAGAACTGACGAATTCAAGTACTGCTGAATATATCTGCGTACCCCAGCAGATATATTCAGCAGTACTTGCACGCAGATATATTCAGTTTAGTTACTCTGGTACATTCTCATTTCACCGGTCATGTTAGTATTATGTTATTCAGACATAGCTTTGGACAAGGTTACCTTAATACGTATTTAACTTGCTCATTATGTACCTCAGCAAAAAAGAGATAAATAAAACTTTTTTCCAAAAAAATACAAAGTACTGCCAAATAAAAACACTGCAAAGTCAAAAATAACTTCAGTTCGGAAGTCGGTGTTTTTGTTTCTTCGGTTTTTGAAACAAACTCGGAGGTCACAGTCTCTTTTTAAGTCCATAAAAATCTTCCTAAGATCGTGTGAAGACCATTAGTGACTTTGTCAAATATTTGGCAATATATACTTGGTAATGTAACTGCTGGAATGTGGCATGTGTAATTGAACTGCCTACTCTTATTTTATGTAACGTCGTAAAAGATGAAAGCTGATGGTTTTTAAGAATTTTCTTAAACCAAGCTATCAATATTAGACTAAGGTTAACTTATTTAATAGCAGTTTGCTATTTCAATAGCTACTAATATGCTGATACGACAGCTGTAAACACGGCACAATTAAATGCCGAGCTAAGATTTGACTCAACGCGCGAATTTGACTCGAGACGCGGTATTCTAATATTGAATCTGATGCGTGCATCCAATACATGTCATATGCATAGGTACAGGCTCCGCGTCTGCAAAGTATTCTTGATATTATTTGTATCACTAGCTTTTGCAAACGGATGCGCCCCCCTTTAAAGCTGAGAAGGAACGTACTTGCATTATCAGGGTTGAAGTACACCCTTTGTCCACCTTCAAGAAATACGTCAAGATAGATAAAGTTTCATGAATCGGAAAACTTAAAACACAGGCCAAATTGCCGCAGACGAGCTCATATATCAGCCATATCGAAACCTCTTAACTGCATTGTTATTATTGTTTGTGAACCCCATTGCACTGTTGATCACTGCCCTTGTTCCTATATTTACATAACCGACGCTCGTTCAGCATAATTTCAAGCCTATTTAAAATGATTAATCATATGGATCTTTAATTAACTTACATTGGTCTAAATCTCCGAAACTGGCCATTTTTTAACTTTGTTTTGTTCATATAAATTTTAATTATACCATAATATATATGGCATATTACCTGGGCAGTTATTTTGTACTTAGCATATTTTTATAAATGATCGATGTGATTCTTTAAATTCATCATCTGCCTAGCCTTTTTCCCAAATTGTGTTGGGGTCGGCTTCCAGTCTTACCGGATTCAGCTGAGTACCAGTGTTTTACATGGAGCGACTGCCTATCTGACCTCCACAACCCAGTAACTGGGTAACCTGATACCCCTTGGCAAGACTGGTGTCAGATCTCAGGCTTCTGACTACCCGTAACGACTGTCAAAGATCTTCAAATGACAGCCGGGACCAACGGCTTAACGTGCTTGTCGAGGCACAGAGGAAACTCGCTAGGTTGAAATTGTCACCCATCCACGGACCAACCTCGTCAAGCGTTGCTTAACCTTGAAGATCGACCCGTGCAGCTGTTATTATTTAGCCACGAGCTCCTCCTATGTGATTCTTTAAATTAACATAACTTTTTATTAATGAAATGATGGAATTAAAATAAACACTAAATTTTAAGTGAAGCTTACAAAAAACGGCTACGCCGTTTTTAAGATTAGCGCGCACAAACACACAGACACACAGACAAAAAAAACTAACAATAATTGTTTTGGGTTCTATTGCGTTGATAAAGGCCCCCGATCAATTAATATAGAAATTAAATAAATCATATACCTAAACACAAAACTCGTTCACAACCAATATTTTTCAACCCCGTACCTCTTCAAAAATCATTTCCAAATGTTTTAAAGGAAGCGTTCAACATACTCCAGAAACGCCCCTAGGCCCTACAAACTATACTACCTACTTGCTAAAACAAGCTAAATGAGCATCTTTACCAGGCAAACTAATTGGCAGCCGCCCAGGGGCGTGCTTCAGAAAGGAAACCTTATTAGGGCCGGGTAATTATATGTCAGTGCCACAGCTTCGGTATATTGGAGAGTTTTTTAAGGATTTTTTTGGTTAGTTGTCGATATAATATTTTCGACTTTTTAAGAATATTGGTGGTATGCATGATATTGCCATGAGCATAGATGGTGCAGTTTTCCTAATTGCTAGTAAGTTATAAAATCTGCAATCACTAATCGACATGATTTTAAAGTTTTAGTTTGACTAGCTGTTATTAAGTCGCATATACTGTACATACTCACTTATGTAGGTTTATAAGTTTTTTAACTCTCATGGTCACTAACACTAAAATTAACATTAGAAACGGGATATTTATCATGTTTACTGTTTGTTGCGAGTTTATCTGTGTTCATGGTGCTTGCAACAGCACCGAAATATAATAAACATGGTAAATATCCCGTTTCTAAAGTTAATGCTATGTAGGTTTATATCATACTTAGACATAAATAAATAAATAAAATAGTTTATTTCTTTAACGGTTTTTACAATATTAATCAGTGGCTGAACTACCCAGGAAGCACAAAAAAATGTAATGGCAGAGATACTGGTACGATTCTTTGTGTATGCGTGTGTGAATGTGTGTATGTGTGTGTGAGTGTGGCTGTATGATAGTTATTAGAACATCTATCTCTCATATAGTCTGTGTGAATTATTTATTTATTTATTTATTTATTATATACTGTATTGTACACCACTTAAATAATTACAGGACTAAACATTTATAACCATAAGTGTACAAAGGGCGGTCTTGTGTCGCGGATTATGTTCCTATTGGGAGCATTCTAACCCTACAATGTAATATCTTGGGATCGGGAAGTACTAGTATAGTAATAAATTTCTTTTCCGAAGTCGGTGTCCAAAAACTGAAAACAATGGGTACAAAAGACACAGACTTTGGAAAAGAAATTTATTTTTTGCTTTGTAGTTTTTTGTTCTGGAAGTTGGTTTGATTTTGTGTAAAAAAGTTTTTATTTTTAATAGAACATAATGTTAAACTTAACGGTTTATAAGTTAGTACTGAAAAAACAGGTTTGTCCTAGGATAGATATACCCCTTTTCCGCACTTAGCATTTGGTCCGTTGTGCATGCAGGCCTCCTCTCTGTGAGAGGGAATGGGCCGAAATCCACTACGCGGGCCCAGTGCATTATTATTATTATTATTCTTTATTGTACACAAAACACATTTATACAAATACAAAAGGACAGCTTATGTACAAAGGCGAGCTTAACCCATAATTGGGTTCTCTTACAGCAAACCTCATTGTCATAATGATTTTTTATTGAAGGAGGCAGCAAACTCAAGTGCACAATAAAACTTAACATTTAAATTCTTACTAACTATATAAAATAAACAAATACGTGAAAAGCACACAAAGCATAAATATAATACATACTATATAATATAACTAAACTCCTTAATTAATTAATATATACATAATCATGTATGTTGGTGGATGTCACATGTCTTCGTATTTAAGACATGCCGGTTTCCTGACGATGTTTTCCTTCACCGCCTTAAGAGCAGCTGTGGTGATGAAATAATTTACACAAAGTAAGTCACGGCCGTTACCACAGGGCCACCACTACTCTTCGCTCAGATCTGTCCTATTTCCGTTTAGAGTGTGATTATTATTATTATTTATTTATTTCAGATGTGATATCCATATTTTGTTAGAACATACAAATAATTATAAACTATGTTAGTCACTTAAAATTATATACACATACAATACATACACAACATGTCAAAATCTAATTTAAATTAAATTCAAAATAAATGTCAATAATTATTTATGTCTATAACAAGATTAATTTAAGTTCAGTAAAATTTATAAAATAAAAGTCTGTGTTCAGGAGAGCTCAAATTGCAAATTTATAAAATATATTACTTCTCGACATGTAATCGAACACAATGCCACAATATTGGGCAGTCTGTTCGGCCCGCTACAACGCTGAGAATGCTGTTGCCACTGCCGCGGACACGACTTAGCAGCGAGGCGGCTCTTTTTCTAAGGATGGCATGAAAGCCATCGACATGTGCGTCTGCAAACATGCCCGATGCGCTACAGTGCCGCGGCAGCCGCATCAGCATCCTAAAAGAATTATTATACTGAACGCGCAGGGCGTTGATTGTCCTCTGCGTATAGTTGACCCATAGACTGCACGTGTAAAAAGATTGGCAAAAAGCCCGAAACAATGTTACTTTTACTGCCTTGGTGCAGCGCGCAAATCTACGAGCCAACATATTGCATCGAACAGCCAACGCCCGGCGCTCCCTCTCAATGTCCTCGTGGTCTGAGAGGTCATCCGAGACCCAGTGGCCCAGGTACTTAAATCTTGAAACTCTAGTTAACGGCACGCCATCTATGAAGACGGGTGGTACGTGCGTGACCTTATAGCCAGCAGATTGAAAAACCAAGAGTTCACTTTTCTTCACATTATACCTGAGCCCATGAGCCTCGGCATAATCCACACATATAGCGAGCAGTTTTCGAATGGCACTAATGGAGGGACCCAGCAACACCATATCGTCCGCGTAACTGATGTTATTAATGAATTTTCCATCTATCGAACATCCGACATTGGTGCCGCTGAGCCTCTCGATCAGTCCGTTAACGTACAGATTGAAGAGACGAGGCGAGGTTAAACCACCTTGCCTAACTCCACACCTCAATCTGTACGCCCCGGAGGTCACGCCTGCCCATCTTATTACATTAACCTGGTTGTTGTACCAATAATCAAAAATGTTAATCACCTCTTCAGGGAGGCTGGTTTCCGTCCTCATTTTGTGCCAAAGCAAATCATAGGACACCAAATCGAAAGCTTTAGAAAGATCTAAAAAACAGGCATATACAGGAGTTTTCCTGTCAGTGTAGTACCGGACAGTATGCTTGAGGCATAGAACGGCCGTTTCTGTCGACAGCCCCTGCCTAAAACCAAACTGAGCGTCGTTAAGCTTTATGTGGCTGTTCAAAATACGATCAAGCAGACTGTCCAGCACTTTCGCTACGGTTGTAGCTAGCGAAATGGGCCTATAATTGCTGTTGTCTGACGCATCACCAGTTTTATTTTTGATTATTGGCACAACCACTGTCTTCATACACTCGTCCGGTAGGTACGAGTGTCTTAAGCAAAAAGTATAAAACATAGCAAGAACTCTAGGCAGATGAACTCCCGCGTGCTGCAAATGCTCAATACTAATTCCATCGTGCCCTGGGGACTTACCCCTGGTCATATTGTTAATAATGGAAGCTATATCTCTCGCCGTAAAAGATGGTATTACTGCTGGCCCAGGCAAGATATTCTGCCTGATTTCATTAGTATTGAGCATCCTCGGCCCGCTGGGAGGAGGATCAGTCTGAAAATGTCTTCTAAACATGTTCGCAATGTCACGTGGCTCAGTTACCCCATTAACATTAAAAGGCACAGTGGGTTTACTGTTAAGATTTCTCGTCCCTTTCCAAAAGTTTTTGAAATTTTTACTAGCGTGGTGTGATGCGAGAATATCCATCTTAATTTGCTCGGCGTTATTTTGACACCATTTTAGCTTTGATTTAAACTGACGCCGAGACTGCACCATATTATCATAGATAGGCCCACCAGTAGGTCTACCGTGCAGTAACCAGGTTTGAAAGTTAACCCTGGCAACCCCGTGAGCACCGCGAACATGCCTATTCCACCCCAATACAACACGCTTTCGTTTAATAGAAGAATATGAGCTATTCATGGCCGCTTCACACAGAGTCGAAATAATATCATCATACATACGGTCTATAATCACTCTGTGCTCCCTATTGTGACATAACCCATCACAACACCCCGATAACTCTGATGGAAACTCAACCATTCTAAAGTGATCGTTGCACATCTTATTATACAGCTGTTTTTGTTCTTCATCCCTATCGGCCCACAATATGCCGTTAGGAGTACTATTAAGGAATGAAAATTGTGGCTTCATAACAGCAATATTACAGCGAACTTCTAATGGATAGTGGTCGGACCAGGTGCAGTCATAGTTCACCCTCACATCCATCACAGACTGCCACGCAGACTTGGTTACCACACAATGGTCAAGCCAACTTGTGCTGCCATGGGCGTCGCTAACGAATGTAAAGGTGTCCGACGAAATTCCTAATTTTTCTATATCTGCACACACCCATTGCTGATCATTACAGAACTTTAAAAGCTCCCTTCCAAACAACGTACAAGGACCAGCATTATAATCTCCTAAAATGTACACATTTGCAACTTCAGTATTGTCAATTATAGCGCTTATCTCACTCAGACAGTCGGTAAACTCAATTAAGTTCTCCATGGAGTTCACAGGCATGTAAACGGAGAAAACTACAAATGACCGATCGCACACAACCACCATATTGTACAATTCAGATACTTAATCCGCGATCAGAAAAGAAGAAAATAACACAACAACTGCAGATTCGATTCCAATTATGTTTGGGCTATACAATTTAAATGATGTACTATTGCTATCTGAACAATAAAATTATTATTGACTTTTCATGACTGTATGATTTAAAATCACATCAGACCGTCCCTAGAGCCTAGAAAATTACAAAAATGAAAACAAATAAAGTTCAATCCAACCGATAACAATCGTTCCCTAAGGAGCCAGTAGGTCTGTGTACTATGTACAATTTAATTTGTTCGGCATGCCCGAGGCCAGTCTTGATCAAGTGCTTGTGAAAGTTGGAACTAGAAGAGGTTAGAAAAATTTGTTGGGTGAGTGAGTACATGTTTACTACCATTATTTAGGCGTTTAAATAACTGATTAAGAGGCCCTAGACAAGGGACACTAAATCATCGTAAGCGTGGTGATAGCGATTGTCAAAAAGGCAAAATTGTATGGGACTGACAAGCGATATCGAAAAATCACGTGATCAATCCCTTACAAATTGACATTTCGACTATCGCCCTCACTGACATCGAATGCCACTTTTCTAGAGCCTCAGTATCGAATTGATAAGTGCTATCGAAATTTCTTGTGAACTATGTTTTTTTTTACCCTTTTGACAATCACTCTCGTTGATAGAATGAAACTTTGTAAGTAAAACATAAATTCGGTGCAAACTGGTATGGAACAAGATGAAAAACAGTTGGTTCATTTCATAAAACATCTACTGTTTGTAGTACTGTTTACGTGAGCATATTTTGCATTGAAATCATATAAATATAATTTAAAAGTTCATAAATGATAATGAATAAAATGTGCTTTTATTTTACTTGAACTTCAAGAGCAAAGATTGTAGCTAAGTAGAATTTTAAAAGCAAAAGAAGTTATAGATAAAGATAACTACTTTAGACGCGAGTAAAACTTGTAAAGACTTGCAAAGTTAAGAAGAGCACAAAATAGATGGGTAGTTAAAAAAGTTAACGTGGTAATACCCTGTGGCAAGATTCTGAACCTCTAGGTTTTAATTACACTAACGATAATGGGCAAGACAATTTCTTCGTAATTGATCTTTCATATTATTATGATATCAGTAATGAATTGTGGTTTTGCAGAGATGTCGTGCAAATTTAATAGTTGCTCACTATTAATACGAACGTATTTGTTAAGTATTTGGTACTCTATCCTATCACATCCATTAACACTATGTATAAAAATAAATGTAAAAAACTAGCTTCTGACCGTACCATAAGTTGTCAAGGTGAAGGTTGTTGTAAAGGTTGTCTGTAAGAGATTGCCCTGTGCGATAAGACCGCCCATTGTACACTTATTTTTGTAAATGTTTTGTCCTGTAATTTTTAAGTGGTGTACAATAAAGTATATAATAAATAAATAAATAAATAAGTGCCCATAGAATATTTTACACCAATTTATCATTTTCATTTGCCATTGTACACTTATTTTTGTAAATGTTTTGTCCTGTAATTTTTAAGTGGTGTACAATAAAGTATATAATAAATAAATAAGTAAATAAGTGCCCATAGAATGTTATACACCAATTTATCATTTTCATTTGATGATTTCAGAATCACTACAAGTAAACCATCAAAATGTCAACAAAAACGATGCACCTTCTTCAAGAACCTAATCATCATCGAAAACTTCTTCGGCATCAGTCGACCCCACCTTATCGAAGACCAGAGAACAAGACTTATTTGTGACTTCATCTCTATCAGCGTTGTAATTACCATCACGAGCCTTATGATCATAGACCTTTTCACCGTCAACCTGAGTATTGGAAGCAGGATATTTGAGTTCATTATTTGCATTGAATTTTATGGACTTGTTGGTGGATCAAGATTTCGAAAAGAGATTTTTTATGCCATTGACAGACTTGACGTAAAATGTGGAGTTGATGATGAATATGAAGCCAAAATTAGGGCAAGGACCACAGAAATGATTTTAATATTTCTGCCATCACTTATCGTTGATATCGTTGGACTTACATTTTTAGGAGTTAATACAGGTTTTGCTATATTCCTGTCTGTGGCATTTGCTGCACATGATGCAGAAATGGCATTCGTTTCTTTGATCATAGAAACTATTAATCTCAGACTTGAGAAATTGAAAGATGCTTTACCGAATATTGGTTCAAGGGTTTATAGACATATTTTGATTGCAACCGCTCATGTGAGTGAGCAATATACTCCTAGGGTAAGTAGTATTGTCTTCTGGCGCCAATGTGCTGGTTTGGTCCCTGTGGTGGTCACGGCGTACAATGTGATCTAGTGCGCCGGTGATGGGGAGTACTCCCCAGAGGAGGGTCCGGTGACAGACAGCCGCAGTGGGTTCGCGGTGAGTGCTAACACGTGACCGTGTTCCCGCCATAAGCGGCACAGGAGGACACTGTGGAGTTTTAGTGGGTTGGAGTCCCACATAACTGCACTAAATCCCCGTGGTAGTGCAGTATGCATGAGCATTACTTCAGGCAAAAAAAAAAATGGGCAAATAATATTGGATTGTGAAAAACTAGTACCTATATAATTTAATTTATTTTGACTTTATGTACACTACATGACTTCAATTGAGTTTCTTGGAGAAATAACAACTTGCTACATTTTGCTATATTTTTTTGCAAAGTTATTGTTCTAGATTTTAAGTACAAATCTTTTGAATGTAGATACATATCTCAAACAACATTTTTTCTTTCAGCTATTATTGATGCTTGCACTAACCTTAATCACAACAATAGCATACGAATTCATACTAGTCCTTGCTGACTCCGAAAGAGTAAGTACAAACCAAATTACATATCCGTTTTTTTAATCCCGTATGAATAATAAAAGATAAAGATTACAAGAGCTTCCCTACATCTTAATAAGGATGCCTTTCAAGAAAATTCCTTAAGTATATTCGTATTAGTTCTATAAATCAGAGGATAATGGTAGTATGTGACCATTAAGAGAGAGAGATGCCAAGTTGAAATTGAAAATCCGCAGTATATTTCCTCAAGTTGTTATGGTTCATGATAATTTTAATAATACGTTGCTGACCTGGAGTTAAGATTAATATGTGTGGAAGGACTGTGTCGGATGTATTATGAGGCGGTGTTATGCATAGGCAATGAGCTGGCAACTTGTCGCAGTTTCAAATGATGTTGTTGGCTGGGAATGGAGGGGTAACTAGTGATTATAAATGTTTTGGTATTACAAGCTTAAACTGCAAACTTAAAGAAATACAAGACTTGTCTGTATACAAGATGTCTGATTGTTTATTTTCTATTATTTCACCTTTAGTATTTTAAGATCTTATGCTACTTTTTATCTCTGTAAAATCGATTGTTCCTTTTGGACAGGCTCCGTGAGCAAAACTGCGGGTCAAAGTAAAATATTTCGTTTCCATTAGTTAAAATGCGCTTTTAAATATCGAAATTAACATTTAAAAATTTAATTATAAGTGTTTCTAGTTGTTCCTTTGCAAAGGAAGATCCCTGTGGAGAAGAACGGACAATAAACTCCTTAGTTACGGAGAAAGTTAAGACCTAGTCAATAGTTGTAATGATTTAATAATTTTGATGAACGTTAAACATTATACATTTTGAATTACTTTATTAAATCCACCGTAGTAACTATACTAAAATTAATCCGAATGCAAACTTAATAAACAAATGCAGACAGACGTCTGTATCTGTTTGCTTTGCGCTGCTAAATTAATTAACATCGATCGACCATGAGAACCGGCAACAAAAGTAATTAAATGGTAGTTCTCACGACGAAAAAAAAACGTTATTGTATGTATGTGTTGTGAGTAATGTTGTTGTGTGCTATTGTATTTCTCACACTTGATGCCAAAAGGCTGGCCTCGTATTACATGGAACTTAAACATGCACTAACAAAATGAGGGTTTTTTTGCACATAGATTTCACATTTCTGTTTA
Source organism: Orthosia gothica (assembly GCA_949775005.1). Classification (NCBI taxonomy): domain Eukaryota; kingdom Metazoa; phylum Arthropoda; class Insecta; order Lepidoptera; family Noctuidae; genus Orthosia; species Orthosia gothica. The sequence continues at coordinate 16,457,127 of OX459065.1, forward strand.
TTCCTTCGAGGAATTTAAGCATCATGTAACGTACAACGCCATTATTTTATTGCAACCTCTTCTTATTCATTGTCTTCATTTCTGAAGGACGTGCCCGTCTTGGAACGCTTTGATGGAGTCAATGACGACCTGCTTCCATGCCACTCTGTCTTCAGCACTTCTCAGGGTAGTTCTATAATCGCCCTTTTCTGGTCTGACTAGCGAGTAGATAAACGTTCGCGCGGTCTTGTTCCATCCACTTTCCCCACCACAACCAGTTTCACCAGGCTATCCGGCTGTCTCCGAGCGATATGACCAAAGTAGCCTCAGGACTCGTTGACAGCAGATCCTGAAGAGTCTGGATCCGATGTTGAGTTGGTTGAGAATGGACTTATTCGTGTGCTTTCCTGTCCATGGTATGCGCAACTTTATTTTCCAACACTACATCTCAAAGGTCTCAATCCTTCTTCGATCTAAAGTGTGAATTGCCCCGGATTTGAAGCTGTTCGGAAATATCGAAAATACCAGACTTCTCAAGAGTCTCTTCTTGGTGCTAGGTATATTGCAACTCATCTGGTTTATTACTCTGAAGGTTTCGGTAGAAGTGTACCTAAAGTATCAACACCCATATTGTTGAGCGAGTTTATTGCCATCCACTGGCACACAGACTCTCTGATACTAAGAAATTCTATAACTTCTTAGTTTGTATGATAGAATGTTATTGGGTTTTCCATCTAGATCGAAAACCAAATAACATATCCAAGTCAATGGAGGACCTCATACTCAGTGGTAGTGCTTACGAACACTGGAGCAACGAGGCAGTTAAATTAGTTTTCGTTTGCAGATAATACACCTGGCTTTTTACCTGATATGGCGCGAATCTAGATCGATGTTTTCCTTGTGGATGATGTGTTCTGCAATCGCAAGAACTGGTACTATCTGCAGTGAACTATCACTGTACTTGGCTGGGAGACTAACGCAAGATCAGAACATTAATAAAGGTAATAATAACCCGCTAAGTTACTGTCCCAAGACTGGGCAAAGAACTCTTGTCAAACTGAGAAAGCACGAGGCACGTCAGGTTTTCGCATGATGTTTTCCTTCATCGATGTTTGTGTTGTCTATGATAAACATTAAAAAGTACATCCTTTTAACTAGAATTTAAAGCCAAGAGTATAGCTTTTGTCTAGATCATCGACCACATCATCGCTAACAATCATGTGGTATACATAGTAGTCAAGTACAGACTTAAAATACAAAAAACAATTGAATTGTAAAGGCATTATTATATTTATTTACTAGCTGACCCCCGGGGCTTCGCTCCCGTCAACTGCCCGGGGCTAGTCTGCCTACGCTGCCAAGCCTGCCTACCCTACCTATCCTTCATACCCTGCCTACCCTGCCTTCCCTGCCTACCCTGCCTACCCTGCCTACCCTGCCTATCCTGCCTACCCCGCCTACCCTGCCTGTCTCACGGTTACATTATTGCGATTTTCATAAGGATCTCTATTTTTTTTTAAATATTTTATAGCCTGTTACACTCAGGATTAATACAGCTTTCTACTGGTGAAAGATTTTTAAAAAACGAATTAATAAATCCAGTATTCGGGCAAAATAATGAAATGTATTGGGTCAACAATTTAATGTTCACAAAACAATAAATAATGCATACGTTATTATTGTAGTATCAAGCTTTGTCCATAGTTATATTAGCTATTTTTGTTATTTACATAAATTAACAATGATTTATGTATAACGGATAACCGCTGGATGCGAGGAGCACAGGGCCGGTCGGTGTGGCGACGCTTGGGGGAGACTTATGTCCAGCAATGAACATCTTTTGAATAAAATGATGAACATAATATACTAAGCATGTGATGGCCCAGTGACTAAGACCTCGCCTCTTGTGCTTGAGCTTAGTACTCATAGTAGGTTCAAATCCAGTCAAGTACCACTGTAACTTTTTCAAATTACAAATAATATATAATATAAGATTTTTTTTTTACTTTCTAAGTTCGTGAGAAAACATGAACTTCTATAGTTAATATAGGATTGTAATCGCCAAACCGCATTGAGCAAGCGTGGTGATGGATGCTCGTGCCTTCTCTGTATGAGAAGAGGCTTTTGATCGGTATTAGGCAAGTATTCATTCAATTTCAGTATTAATAAAAATACAAAAATCAAATATTATATTTTAAAGTTAAGTAAAATATTTTCAGAAAAGAATCCAGGCCAGTACAAGACAGTCAAACGCTGGTACTCAATAGTTATATCACAACGGCCTCAATACATCAGTGGATCCATCTTATCCGTTGGTCTTAGCTCACCAATGCTTATTCTGGATCTGAGCATCAACTATATGCTGATTATGGTTCAGGTAAGTACCTATAGCAATACACACAGCACCGGTCGATGTGTCGACGCTTGGGGAACGCCTATGTCCAGCAGTGGACATCTTTTAGCTGAAATAATGCTGCTAATCACAAGAAAACAATCATCATCTGACTAGCTTTATTTCGTCTACTATTTCGGTGATAGCTGCAAATCTAACTGAATACAGTTGAATACTATTTTTAGGGTTCCGTACCCGAAGGTTCCAAACGAAACCCTATTGCTGTCACTCACCTGACCGTCTGACCGTCTGTCTGTCCGTCGTCTTTCTCAAAAATTTCCGCAGAATATATTTTTTATAGCCCTCTGATTCCACAGTTCAGTCTACTTATATGATAGGTACGTCTTGGCGAAACTATTTGGAAAAATTTTAGGTTTCTAGCTACCCATTACGATTTTCAAAGGTTTCAAATGACAGCCGTTACTTACCTAATGGATATACTGATGATGCAACGCAATTTAAATTACATCGATAGGCGATATATGGCGTTCTCGTATTTTCTAAAATCAAGTGCGGTCAATGTGGCGACGCTTGGGGGAGGCCTATGTCCAGCAGTGGCTGATATGATGATGAATTGCATATCGGTTGAACTGCATCGCATTTCGTGAATGTACTTGCAATTTAAATCGCCTAACGGTGTGATAAAAATCGAACCGTGTCGAGTCAGAAGCAAGGTCGCTGCGTGAAATGAGTAACGATAAAAACTTTGGAAAGAAAATAGCCCAATTTTAGATTATCTGTGGGTGTAAAAGGGTCTGATTGTATGAAAACGATGCGTAGGATTATGTTTTTTAGATCTATGAATATCTTATAGTCTGTGAAAAGGCACGTTATTTCATATGGAATTCTCTAACCTTTTTTGGAATGGTAAATAATAATTAAAAAACTGGGTTCGAACATTGTGATTATTTAGACTTCAAGCACAAAGGTACATTTGAATTTAATTTTTCTTTACAGATGTATCTGGCCTACAAATGAATGTAATGGAGTTTTGGAGAGGGAAGAGTTTTTCTACATCGTGAAAACAGTGTATGTTGAGAACAGAGGGATCGTGATTTAAATTAATATAATGAAGATACATTACGCTATATTGAGAATGGACATGGTAGAAACTGGAAACAAAAACAATAATATTGTCATATTAAAGTTCTGCTAATATAAAGGCCCATTTGCACTAAAATAACTGATTCCTGAAAAAGATTACATGAGACAGAATTATGTTTTGATCGTTTTTTTGTGGATATCCCTTTATTTGCCCCTCGAATAATCATATTGGCAGTTATAGCTTGTATATCTTATTTACTAGTTTCTGCTAGCGGCTTCGCTGCATGAAAATCGTTTTCTTATCTCAAGGTCATATTATACCGGGATAAAAAGTACCCTACGTACTATTGCATACTATAATCTATATCTCTGCCAAATTTCATTTAAATCCGTTCAACTGTACTTGTGTGATTGAGTAACAAAAACATATAATGCCAACCAAACGTTTGCATTAGTAAGATATTATAATATTAGTAAGATTAACATTAATCACGGGATTTTATCGTTGTCATGCCGACTGAGTTGATTAAAGGTCGTTCAAAGTGACTGATTTGGACCTTAACGTTTTAATTTAAGTAAAATATTTAATTATCAAAGCAATCAAGTGCAAACTGATAAGCCAGGTAAACAACAAAAGCATTGAAACGAATACGTTTGCAATATATAATGAATTTTATTTAATGTTGCTGATGTGACCAATTAAACTTCAAAGGAATGTCCTTCGGCCTCCAGCTCCAGTAATTGGCAGAATGATGTCTAGGTACTACTGACATCTGATGAACTGGAAACACTGAATTCAGCTGAAAATATTTTGCTAAAGTGATGATAATAATATTATAGAAATAATAAAATTTTGAGGAAAACATTCGACAGACACTCATAAACTGCTTGTCTTGTAAAAAATGATTGGAAAAATCTACTTACTTGGGGCTATGAAAATCTTACCTATATTTCTAAGAACTTGGTGGTTTAAAAAAAACTTGATAAAAATCTTTCTCACAAAAAAAATCTCTTGACAACGTCTGTCTGTAAAATTAGTAACAATAACGAATTATATTTTAATGCAGAACTTGGTTGTTTTTTTTGTACTCATTTTATTTTATAAATATAACAGGAAGTTCTCCGATAACTTCGGGGCCAATGTTAAGCTGTTCTGGAAACAGGTAAGATTGGCTCGCGGAGTGACAAAAACATCGAGCATGAATGGAATAAGAGCAGAAGATGGGTGCTTACTGAGTTTAGCGTTCCAACGCTGGAAGGGATATTTTGAAAGTTTATTTAGTTGTCAGGATAGTTTGCAAGGAGTGGGTAACTGGGCAGAGGCAAGTTGTCAAGACCCAAACCCGGACGAAGAGCAAAAGCATGAGAATGAAACAGGAATGGATGAGATTATAAAAGCACTGAGTGGGATGAAGATTGGTAAAGCTGCAGGGTATGACCGAGTATCTGTTGAAATGCTGAAGGGCGGTGACGGGGTAGTAGCAAGCCTGTTGTGCCGTATCTTTAATATGTGTTGGAGATATGGCCGCGTGCCGGATGACTGGTGCAAGGCTGTAGTCGTACCACTATATAAGGGAAAAGGCTCACAGCAGGAGTGTAAAAAATATGGCGGCATTAGTCTTTTGATTGTTGTCGGCAAATTATATGCAAAAGTTTTAATAAATAGAGTAGTAAAAGTGACGGATGAACAATTATGGGACGTGCAAGCAGGATTTAGAGAGGGAATGGGTTGTATCGATCAGATCTTCTCCTTGAGGAGCATAGCTGAAAAACATCTGGCTAAGCACAAAAAAGTTCACTGTACTTTCGTGGACTTGGAGAAGGCCTATGACAATGTGTGGAGGGATGAACTGTGGTCGGCGCTATCCGGGTACGGTGTGGACTGGCACTTGGTACGGGCACTGAAATATTTACACAGGGATTCCAGTGCTTGTGTTAGGATTAATGGGGCGTATACGAACTGGTTTTCCATTTCAAGGGGTGTTAGACAGGGCTGTGTTGCGTCACCGTGGCTGTTCAACTTGTACATGGATAGTTGTCTGATAGGTTTGAAAGAGCATGAGAGCGGATTGAGGATGAATGAGTTGCCTGTCAAATACCTTCTCTATGCAGATGATCAAGTTTTACTTGCATCGTCAGCAGAACAGTTGCAAGACATGGTGACTGTGATGAATGAAGCTTCTAAGTTAAAAGGGATGAGTATAAATGTGAACAAGACTAAGGTAATGGTGTTTGAAAGAGAAGACGATGTCAAAAGTCAAAAATGCCGTTTATTGGCCTAATTGAATAAATATATTTGACTTTGACTTTGACTTTGATGTATCGAATTATGAAGTGAAAATAAATGATAAGAGTGTGGAGCAAGTGAACGAGTTTGTATATCTGGGAAGTATGTTCACAAGGGATGGAAAGATTGAAGAGGATGTGGAAAGGAGAGTGATTGCAGGGAATAAAGTGAATGAATGGTGCTCAACATACAGTTGTAACCAGCAAGTCGTTGTCTCCGGGAGCTTGACTCGCCGTTCACAACAGCGTGCTGGTGCCTACACTTATGTATGGAAGTGAAGGTTGGGTATGGCAAAAAAAAAATGAAAGTAGGATTAATGCAGTAGAAATGCGCTCCTTGCGGAGTATGAGTGGTGTAACTTTAACTGATAGATTGAGGAATGAGGTAATAAGACAACGTTGTGGTTTAAAAGAAGATGTAGTGACTAAAATTGAAAAGAGTATGTTAAGATGGTTTGGCCATGTTGAGAGGATGAATGAAAGGCGACTAACGAAAGGTATTTACAAGGCAGACGTGAATGGAAACGCCGGGAGGGGACGCCCTAGAAAGACATACATAGACCTTATAGGTAATGTTCTTCAGAAAGGCCAAGTGCGCAGTACCCATAACCGGCGTGTGTGTATGACTAGATGTATGAATGTGTGTGAAGCAAAAGAAGTATGTAAGGATCGTAGCAGGTGGCGTTCTGTAGTTTCTGCCTACCCCCATGGGAAAAAGGCGTAAGTTTATGTATGTATGTTCATTTTATATTATTGTTAAGCTTTTTTTTATTTCAGCATCTTCAGCCTTTTAATGTTCCCACTGCTGGGACACAGGCCTCCTCCCTGTAAGAGGGAATGGGCCGTATTCCTCGATGCGGGCCCACTGCGTGTTGCTGGATGTCACAATGTCTATGAATTTTTGGTTCTAGGACATGCCGGTTTCCTCACGATGTTTTCTTTCACCGTTTTGAGAGCAGTGGTGATGAAATAATTTACACAGAGTAAAGCACCTGCCTGGGATTGAACCCATGACCTATGACCTAAGTCGCGTCTGTTACCACTGGGCCACCACTGCTCCCACCCTGCTCCTTTTTATTTAATTAAATCTTAGTATAAAACCTTTTTTTAAATATGAAACAGTAAGAAATTGTAGCTTTATAATTAAAATATCACCTGAAACAGAAGTGTAGATTACTAAACCTCGCCATTACGTTATGCATACATTAATAAATGTAATCTCCATCCAAATAGTGTTTCAGCAGTCTTAAAAGCGGTTTATATCTAACATAGTATCAAGCTTCACTGAAGCTCCAAAATATAACAAGTTTACATACTAAAAACTAGTTGCTACGGCGTAGCGGAAGTCAGCGCTACGCAGCTACGCCGTAGCGATTAGTTTCGTACGTGTTTTGGACGGGTCGTTTTAAATTGAGAATTCCGAGCTTAGTTTTACCTTTAGATATAATAAAAACACAGCGTAACGGAAATACATGATCATATTTTAAAAACTGCTTCTGCCCATCATCGTCATCATCATCAGCCTTTTTAATGTTCCCACTGCTGGGACACAGGACTCCTCTCTGCGAGAGGGAAGGGGCCGTAAACCACCATGTGGACCCAATGTGGGTTGGTGGATGTTACATGTATTCTAATTTTTGTTTCTAGGACATGCCGGTTTCCTCACGATATTTTTCTAGGACATGCCGGTTTCCTTCACGTTTTTGAGAGCAGTGGTGTTGAAATAATTTACACAAAGTAAAGCGCCTGCCTGAGTTTGAACCCACGACATACAACTTATAAGTCACGGCCGATATCACTAGACCACCACTGCACTCACCTTCTGCCCATGTATATCAACAACTTTCTTCAAAGAAATCATAGGAAATTCTCAAAACCGTTTCACTCTGTATAGTTCGTTCTTCATCGAGTCGATGATTAAGCTCTTTAGGTAGTTTGAGCCCACAAGGCGGTAACTTTAACTGCCGCGTTGGTAACACTCATTAAGACTTCTAATTTGTAGGTGTAGGAGCAATTGGATCACACCAATGTGTGGCTCAGACGGCCGAGAGTGAAGTGAAATTAATTGGCTATTTGGTCCTAAAAAGGGCCGTTGGTCATGTTTTCGAAAAGAGCCGTTTTGGTTTACCACTGTGGTAAAAGGATTAGTTAGCTAGACTTTGTTTTACCGTGTTTTAACTGACGTATAGAATCACAGTATGATATTTTAACGCCTCTCGGTGTGGAGGGCCCACACCGATTTAATTCACTTCAAAATATAGTTGTATTGCAACCAGTTTTATTTTCAAGCTGAACGATGAAAATATCGAATGCTAAAAAATAAGTTGAACAAAAATCTCGTCTCTCTTATTTAAACATTCTATGTGACTACCAAGCGGGGAATACGAATATCGGTCATCGAACGTAGGTTGACAAAAAATACGAAACTTTTTTTCATAGAAACTACCCTCTATTATGAAATTTTGCATGGTGCTCTTCATTGGTAGGCACATTGCACCGGCACTCTACCGAATTGTACGACAAAAACGTTGCAAAATTCAACTACATTTTTCAATAGGTATTACAGCATGAACAATCTGGGTATGAAACAACACACCTATCAAGTTGTATGGTCCTATATATTTCACAAACATACGATATTACACACATCGCTCATATTGCCTGAAAATATTCTGAAAAGGCCTATGAAAGTTACTTGATAATGAAAATATTCATCCATCTATGTCTCTAATATGAAATACGTAATTCGGAACAGTGTGTGAAGTCCTGCAAACTCCATTGAAAAGAGACGAATCTCTGATCAGACGGGTGTTGTGTCTGGTGGTCAACTACCCGATGGTTGTCGTAGCGAGGTTAATTCTAGGCAAGCGCGTTACACCGTCGACCACATCATCGCTTACCATCAGATGAGATAGTGGTCAAGCGCGAGCCTACCTAAAATAAAAAAAAAATTAATCAAATCATGCGAGAAACGTTGGAAGCTCTATGAATGAATTATGTAAAATCAGGTCTATTTTGCAGTTCATAAGTGGCGGTTTTGATAGGGGGTACTGGTCAATGTGGTGACGCTTGGGGGTGGCCTATGTCCAGCAGCGATGATGATTCCCTTGGGATAATAAAACACTTATCACGTGGGCCAAATCGCAGGCAGAAGCTATTTGTCAATAAATTCGTGACACTGAAAGTTTGTTGAGGGCACACAACCGGTCACAGAGCACCTTCAAAGCCGTCATTTTCTAGAAATGCATTTTGTGAGAGTGCTAGTAAATGGTGACACGCTTAGTTTGTATGCAACGTGTTGACAATGCTGCCTCTAGCAATCGCCACCAATCCACCGACCTGTGTTCGTACTTTATGGTCGCCACCGCTACTGCTGAGCATGAGGTCGTGGATTCGATTCCTGGGTCGGGCAAATTGTTATTTGGTTTTTTCTATCTGGCATTTCTCAGTATTAGTCCATAGTTTGGGTTCGTTCCCGGTTGATGTCAATGTTCTTAAGCTCTATTACACGGCAATTAAACACATAACTGTGAAATGTACGTAGGAAATAATGCCCAGAACCCAGAATCGGGCGTATGCTCCCTAAAGACCAAAAGCCATTTGGTAAACCAATAAATAACTAATCTACTATTGAGTAAATTTGTAACCCTAACACCAAATTACAATAAAGATTTAATGGTCTTATTTAAACTAAAAATCATTAAAACCCGTAAACATTTTGTACATACGGTAAGTATGTTTAGTGTGCAGGGTAAGAACAGTCACAGATAAAGATTAATGACAGTACGATACTAGTGTGTAAATTTACACGGCAATGTCAAGGTCCCTTCTAATAATAAAAGAGAAATGGGCACACGCTTGGAATTGCCATCCCATCTGGTCAAATGCTCATTGTTCTTGATTTTTTATTAAATAGCCAAAGTTTCACGGTAAGCTAGTGGTATTAATTTTAATACAAAATAAAATCTTAGCAGAAGCAAGCCTTTTTTACAAACGTGTTCTTTGCACTCCTGGAAAAATACTCCCTTCAATGCTTTCAATTTCTGTAAATTTGTTTCAAGCGAGTCCATAAGCTTACCCAACATAATTTATTTATTTATATTGCAATTATTATAATCAGCCTATAATCGTCCTAGGTACGGAAAAAAGCCGGTGGTCGTAGGTCTGCGCTTATGACTATTCAGTGTCATGCATTGAGATTCAGTAATGCACACAACTTCACTTTTGCGGTCTTGTTGAACGTTTTAATCGTGGCCACTTACTGGGACCAAATCGTCTAAGGATTTAAATCACCATCGACACTAAAAGAAGAAGAAAGTTACATAGTAATCTCTTTCGCGTACTGTACCAACGTAAATTTTGTATAATAATGTTCAAATCATTTTAAACAAATAGCCGACAGGGGACTATTTGCGCGGGTCAATGATAAAATTAATGGGTTCCACAGAGTTTTGTATCTACCTCCGTATTCGGATAAAAACTGAATTTACACATATTTGTACGAACCGAGGCTTTTAAATGATTGTAGTGATTAATTACTGGGCTTTTGGGAGAGGAAGGAAGGAAGACTGTATTTATTAAAAAAGGATGGAACGTAAAGGACTTTCCTGATGGCTCAACACAATTTAAATTGCGTCGATGAACGATATCGGTCGGATTTCGCATACACGTATATTAAAAAAACAAGTGCAAATCAGTAGAATTACATCCAACGCCCAAGTGAACGAACTTGCAGTTTGGTAACTCGCACCTATCAGTCTGGTATAGGTAAATCACAGCGCGTTATTTTTACTTTTATAAATAATGTAAGTACTAAGTTTATTGGGGCACGAACTAACGATTGAATTCACACATAATCCTGCATCGTCCAAGCAGAGTTTTCGGCGCAATTTTAACACTAACAACAGTCCGACAACAACCGTCGTCGGGCAGTATCAAGGACCATAAACACCACCCGTCTAATTTTAGGATCCTCACTTTGAAGGTTTGGCGGACTGTACAACCTGTTTCGCATAACTTAAAAAATTTATTGCCCGTAATATTTAATTTCACCTGACCTGTCCCTCCATCTTCAGCAAAAGAACTTCAATAAATGCATAATAAGAACGTATCGCATTATCTATTCAATTTCGCCATTTCATTACTTAGAAGGGGCCTTCTACTCAGCAGCAGTTAAGTCCTCTACGAAACCCTTTCTCTGAAAAGACCGGAGCAAAACCAAATCAAATTAGCACCAACAAAATGGTGTCATTACAAAAAATATCGAAGATAATGACACCAAACAGCCATTACGTCGAACAAAAACTCTCTTCCTAATGTTTTTACAAGAAACCCCATCGCTCTCGAGCAGCTGAGAGCATTAAAGGCTTATGCTCAAGCATTTTTCTTCATTCTCAGTAATATATTATTTCAGTGTGACGTCAGTTTGAACCATTAGTCATGTCGGGTTTTGACACCAGGAAGCGCGGAAGGGACGGATTAGAGGTTTTCAACTGACGTATATCAGTGAATTGAAATAAGCGGACACTGTTTGGGGGCGCCTTGCTTGACGGTTTACGGTCTTTGTGATGATCAAAGGTCAGAGTCAAAAAGACGGGGGTGTGTGCGTGGGTACCGAAAAGGTTGTTTCATTTTTATTATTTTTTTGGGAAAATGACTTGGTGAGGGCCGCTAGAATCCGCTGCTTGCGAAAAGCTTAAGATTGGTCGATGTGGAGACGCTTGGAGATGGCGATATGTCCACCAGTGGATGTCTTTCGGCTGAAGTGATGATGACATCCTAAGGAAGGTCTTCCCTTTTGGAAGAAAGGAGAGTTATGTTGGACCTGAAGTCCTATTACAGTACTCCTTCTGTTTCTTTATACCATGAACTGATACAGGTAATGCTACGTATGAATTGTTAGCAGTGGCATCTTTGTATTGGTTTGTTAATTTATTTAATTATTGTTGATTCGGGGAGAGGTAACACCAAGTTTCGCTTAGAACTTAGTAATGAACTTAATATGGCTTCAGGAGTTTGTTAGAGTAATCATCGAGCAGCCATAGTATAAAACTGGCAGTAATTTTAGCTTAGCTCTACATATATTTCCCAATATTAACATTAATTGGTCAAATACAATAACAGACCTTAGTCAGTAATAACCATTAGTTTCTATGAGAAGTTTCTGTACATAAGAAACTTTTTCGATTCCGACCTCGAGTAATCGGTAAATGTCGATTGGATTATCCCTAATTACTTTATCGGGTCCATCAAGCACCATTTTCAGTAATCAGGGTTTCGGCGAATGGCTTTTGTTTTAATCTAAGAATAGGGAAATTTTTGAACCTACCTTTAATTTAATTATTGTTACAATTAAAAGGAATACCTATAATAAAATAAGTCTGCTGCTAATTATTTTCAAATAAAAGTATTTTAAGGAAAGGATGGCTTTGAAGCATTTTAGGAAAATATCAAGTAGAGCTACGTATGTCTCCATATTTTTTGGTGCATTCCTACCGCACTTTTCCCAAACCACTGTAACTCCTGAAAGACAGAATCAACAGTGGCGACCACCAGTAAAACGCCGAGGCAATGATGCTCGACGAAGTCCCGGAGAATGCGCGTTTTCATTACTTGAAGGACATTGGTTACTTAAAGATGTCCACTGTTGGACTACCTGAACCACCAGTCCTGTGCTTCTGCTAAACAGCAGAAATTACAGAATGCACTTTTATATTACATTAGTTTCTAAAGTTGACAACGCATTCTCAAAATTTTCAATGTTTCATTGGCCCTGCAATGTTGACAACACTGTTGGCGTAGCGGTTGAGCGATCGACTGCTACGCTGCGTGTCGCGAGTTTGATTCCCGCAAGGAACAAAATATTTGTATGGCCTACAGATAATTTTTCCGGCTTTTGGTGTATTGTGTATGTGAGTTTGGAAACGCAGCCACGATACAGGAACAAATTCCTAGTGTGGGGCAACGTATTGAAAAATACTTAAAACACTTAATTAAAAAAAATTACATAGAAAAATTGAAACAAAACAATTTTTTTCTAAAGCATCCAAAGTTTCGTAAATCCATGGCATATCTAAAAGCAGTACCCATTGTTATGTCACTGCTGATGGAAGCACCCTGGCCCAGAATAATTGGCAGTAACAAGTCAATACTCTCATTGTCATGGAAAATTTGAAGAGCGATGGATTTCTAAAAAATGATCGTATATTTTGTGAGACGGGTTGACGTCTAGTGAGGCATGATGTAGAGTATATGCTGACAATGGACGGAGAACACTTGGGAATGTGGATTTGAACAGCCAATGGAGTATGGTACTTAGCTGAGAGTTGATTTTTTGGGTATTAATTGAGCATACCTGTTATCAACCGAATTCAAAAAGGAGGAGGTTCAAATCAACTGTATTTTTTTATGAGTGTGACCTCAAAACTTTTTACAAGGTGAACCGATTTTGATGATTATTTTATTTGAAAGCTGGTGCTTCTAGTGTGGTCTCATTTAAATTTGATCAAGATCTGATGAAGAACTTTGGAGATGCAAATCTCTCGGGATTGCTGAATCACATATCTCATTATTGTTTACGCCATTTCTTATCATAACATCCCGGCAGTACTGCCGAATTCATGTACTCAAGAACTGACGAATTCAAGTACTGCTGAATATATCTGCGTACCCCTTTAGAGCGTACGCGTACGCGCTCTAAAGGGGTACGCAGATATATTCAGTTTAGTTACTCTGGTACATTCTCATTTCACCGGTCATGTTAGTATTATGTTATTCAGACATATCTTTGGGCAAGGTTACCTTAATACGTATTAAACATGCTCATTATGTACCTCAGCAAAAAAGTGATAAATAAAACTTTTTTCCAAAAAAATACAAACTACTTCCCAATAAAAACACTGCAAAGTCAAAAATAACTTAACGAAGTCGGTGTTTTTGTTTCTTCGGTTTTTGAAACAAACTCAGAGGTCACAGTCTCTTTTTAAGTCCATAAAAATCTTGTTAAGATCGTGTGAAGACCAGTAGTGACTTTGTCAGTTATTTGGCAATATATACATGGTAATTTAACTGCTGGCATGTGGTATGTGTAATCAAACTGCCCACTCTTATTTTATGTAACGAGGTTAAAGATGAAAGCTGATGGTTTTTAAGAATGTTTTTAAACCAAACTATTAATGTTAGACTAAGGTTAACTTATTTTATAGCAGTTTGCTATTTCAATAGCTACTAATATGCTTATACGACAGCTGTAAACACGGCACAGTTAAATGCCGAGTCAATATTTGACTCAACGCGCGAATTTGACGCGAGACGTAGTATTCTAATATTGAATCTGATGCGTGCATCCAATACATGTCATATGCATAGGTACAGGCTCCGCGTCTGCAAAGTATTCTTGATATTATTAGACACAAGCTTTTGCAAACGGATGTGCCCGCTTGAAAGTTGAGAAGGAACGTACTTTTATTATCAGGGTTGACGTAACAACACAAGATAGATAACAAGTTTCATGAATCGGAAAACTTAAAACAGGCCAAATTGCCGCAGATGAGCTAATATATCGCCCAGATTGAAACCTCGTAACTGCATTGTTATTATTATTTGTGAACCCCATTGCACTGTTGATCACTGCCCTCTTTCCTATATTAACATAACCGACGCTCGTCCAGCATAAGTTCAAGCCTATTTAAAATGATTAATCATATAAATCTTTATTCAACTTACATTGGTATAGACCAATGTAAGTTGAATAAAGATTTATCTCCGAAACTGTTTATTTTTTTTTAGCTTTGAAATGTTCATATAAATTTTCAATTATGCCATAATATATATGGAATATTACCTGGGCAGTTATTTTGTACTTAGCATATTTTTATTAATGATCGACGTGATTCTTTAAATTGACATAACTTTTTTATTTAAGAACTGATTGATTTAAAATAATCATTAAATTTTAAGTGATGGTTACCACAAAACGGCTAAGCCGTTTTGAAGATTAACGCGCACAAACACACAGGCAAACAGACAAAAATCTAACAATAATTGTTTTGGGTTCTATTGCGTCGATAAAGGCCCTCAATAATAGTTTTCTCATATATCTTCCATGTACATACAATACATTAATTATTATTATATGTTTATATAATAATGACAGGGAAAAGGCTCAATTATTAAATGAGATTGAAATTGGAATTTATGGGACTTTTTGTCACTTAAGCCACGCAAGAGAGAGCTCTACAAAACGCTGCATCGTTTGTTATAAAAACACGCCGTTTTGTGTCTTTTTATAAATCTTAATCCAAGATGATTAACACGTATACAAGACGCGCTTTTATCCCAGCTGTAGGCAGGAACTACTGAACGCCGCGACGGCTGCTACGATATTTACATACTCCTTTTACTTCATTCATTTACCTTCGTATATCTGGTTATATACCTACGCATACTAATTATGAACACTACGCACCTGGCCTTTCTGAAGAACATCAGCATTAAGATACGCATATGTACTTAATTAATATCCAATAATTTTCAACCCCGTACCTCTTTAAACAACATTTCCAAATGTATTTTTAAAGGAAGTGATCAACATACTCCAGAAACGCCCCTAGGCCCTACAAACTATACTACCTACTTGCTAAAACAAGCTAAATGAGCATCTTTACCAGGCAAACTAATTGGCAGCCGCCCAGGGGCGTGCTTCAGAAAGGAAACCTTATTAGGGCCGGGTAATTATATGTCAGTCCCACAGCTTCGGTATATTGGAGAGTTTTTTAAGGATTTTTTTGTTTAGTTGTCGATATAATATTTTCATCGGATTTTTATAAGGTTATGTGCGGCTTTTTAAGAATATTGGTGGTAAACATGAAATTGGCATGAGCATAGGTAGTGCATTTTTCTAATTGCTAGTAAGTAATGAAAAACTGCGATCACTAATCGCTTCGATCAGTAATATACTAGATAAACAATCCCATACAAAACTTCTCTTTAAAACTGACACCAATTGTGTTTAAGAATTCTAGTTGAAATAAATATACATTAATGCAAGTGCAACCTCAAATGCAATGTTTAAAGTTGCATTCGCAAAACTATTTACAAAAAGCAATGAACAATTTATGATCTTGCATCGCTGCTCAACATACATCAAACCAAATTTAGTCTTACACGCATGTTTTAAAGTCTAAATTACAAAGTTCCAGAACAATCGATGTTTGTTACAATAGTTGGCGTTGTTGACGCAAACATTGGTCAAACAATCACAATATTTGGTAATTGATTCATATTTACTATTTAATTCTGTTTTTAATTTATCTAAAACACTAAAGGTCTATCCACACATATCAGAGCCGTGCCCGGGACGTGACAGGGCCGGGCCTAGGCACTGAAGATTCGTCACTGGCCCGTGCACGGCCCCTGCACGGACGTGTGTGAACAAGTTCATAGAAAATGTACACACCGATATTTTTTTGAGCCCCTGACTGGGCACGGTCCGTCCTCGCCCCTGGCACGACCCTGATGTGTGTGGATAGACCTTTAATGATATAAAATTACCGAAAAAAAGAGATTCCTTCCAAAATCAAGATGTTACGGTGGTTATTTGCACAATTTTTGAACGCATATTACGGCATTTTTAACGTCTTAATGTAGGCTATAATTGGACTATACTAATTTGAAATAAGACCACAACCATTTTTTGGCCATATTTTTCGGCCCGTTTTTGATGCATCTAGTGATTATTGATCGATGACTAATATAGACATGATTCAGTTTCAGTTTGACTAGTTACATACAGTCAAACAAGTAGTTAGTTACATACTCACTCGTGTAGGTTTATATGATACTTACGCATCTTTAGTTGGTTGCCGCTCCTTATAGAAATATGCAACAACATCAGACATCATACACCTATTTTAATCTACTCTTACAGGCCTATATTGCCCCTCTGCAGGGCAAAGACCCGATTCCGACCCGAAATTATGTCATGGTGGCCCAATGGCTAAGACCTCGTTTCTTTTGCTGAAGGATGTGTGTTTCAACTCCAACGTAACTTTTTTCAAATTCATATGTACTTTCTAAGTTTGTCTTGGACATCTCAGGCAACGGTGAAGGAAAACATCGTGAGGCAACCTGGACTTATAAAGTTCATGAAAGTCTGAAATAGCCAAGTCAGAGCCCTTTGGGGTTCCCAGAGGCGTCTTAATTAACTCTGATACTAGAAGTGGCCACAGCCTCACACGAAAAAGAACTTCGTCACACGAAAAAGATTGAAAGAGGGCAAAAATGTTGCTTTCCCTTTCAAAGTCAAATATATTTATTCAATTAGGCCAATAAACGGCACTTTTGAACGTCACATAAATTAAAATTTAAATTTACAAGTAATAACGCTAACGACGAGTAGACGAAGGAAACGACTTATACATAAACCAATAAAGTCATCCCTTTTTCCCATGAACACGTGGTAGACAGAACGCCACCTGCTTACATACTCCTTTTGCTAGATTTACGTTCATTCATCTGGTCATATAAGCACGCCCCGGTTATAAATACTACGCACCTAGCCTTTCTGCAGAAAACGACGAAAAAGATCCATGTTTATCATTCTAGGGCAACCCCTCCGGCGCGGCGGCATTTCCAAATCCTACTCATCGTGCTTGAATTTCAAAATAATTTAAAAAAAACGAGACACCATTGTGTTTGTCTACAATATAACGGGCGTACGATTGCATCCCATACCAAATGACACATCATTAAACTCCCACACGCATCCTACCTTGACCTGAGAGTCTGCTGCACCGTGCTGGCGTGCACCGTGGCGAAGGAAACGACTCGTTATGCCTGAGCGGTGACGCCGCGGGTGACAGACGGGGAAAATTAACCCTTGATTGCTGTGCCTGAAAAATAGGGATGAAGTTGTGTGGATATGACTTGTTGCATTTTATTCAGTTTTTTTTTTCGTTTACCTATAAAAAAATGCGCCTTCCACCTTTTCTTAACTGCAGTTAGGAAAAGGTGGAAGGCGTAGGCAGTACAAGAAACTTAGCAGCTTCATCTCCTGTGGTCTATCCAACAGGAAGAGTGTATCAATATTTTTTCGGGATTAAAGAAGGTACTCAGCGTCGGTGTATTTTTATATTAGTTACAGGATCTTGAAATCTAAATACATCCAGATATTGCCACTTAAAAACACATAAACAAGCATCTTTTTATATGTTTCTCTGTTCTCTTTTATAGTTTCGATATAAATTAGGAAGAATATTTATAAAAATGGTTTTGTAAAATATATTAGTTACAATATTTTACAAAACCATTTTTTTTCAATACGTTGCCCCACACTAGGAATTTCTGCCTGTTTCGTGAGTGCGATTACAAACATTTAAACTTACATACACAAGACACCCAGATCCGGAACAACTACCTCTAGGCCATACAAATATTTGTTTCGATCGGGAACCGAAACCCCGACACGCAGTGCAGTAGCCAATGGCTCAACCACTACGCCAACCGTGTCATCAATATATAAACCAAAATGCAGACCACTGCGTTAATTATTTCCTCAAAAGTTAATGATAGGTACAGAAATACTCCTACAACTTAGTACCCAAACTCACTGAAGCCCTTACGCAATACGCAGTGGTAATATTACAAGACATACAAATTGTTTTTAACTTCAAACCTTCTCTTAGGCCTGGCTGGCCGGTCCACACTAACACCATCGAATCCCATTAAACCTATTTTTGCATTTTATAAATGAGCGCTTAATAGTGACTCTTTTGTTTTCATATCTTTTCACTTAACTGCAATTATAATGACGGAAGTTATTTACTTGATACATTCACAATGCGTTTTTGAATCTTATTACTATGTATTGTTCCTTTTGTTTGGTTATTAGCTTGCCAATGGGTTTTGGAGTACTAGACTAGACGGTTGTATCATTAATAATAGATAATATTACTAGTGGCTCTGTGAGCTGTAGCCCCGCGAGTCTGTCTTTTTGATTTTTTCGTCATTTCGGTTTCTATTTTTTTTTTAATCCACAAAAGAACCATATAATTATAGAACAAGCTCACACAATTTCAGGAGAATCAGTTGAGAAATTAGACCTGTAGAGGAGAACAGCCGGACATATGGATATGTGACATATGTATTCCAAAGAATTTTGACCAAGCTGACACGGAATTAAGAATTAAAATTGTCGGTATGTATGTAGAAGGAATCTCTCAAAGTAGTGATCTGAACTACGAAAATTATTTCGATAACTGAAAGCTAGAGAGTGTCGCTGAGGACCATAGGCCTTCTTTTGTCGCGGAAAAATATACGGTGGTTGTGAGGTAGGCCACAGGAACGAAGCCACGGGAAAAGTAAGTTTGTAATAGAATGCTTTTGAGGTAATGTAGAGATGGGAGAGCATAGCCAAGTTGCGAACTATGGCTTAATCAAATTTTAGATTAAGGTTAGTTAGGTACTACGTAGAACATTTCTAATAATTTCATAGTGTAAATAGTACTCTATTTGCTGGAGCAATAAATAAAAGGTAAACAAACAATCGTCAAATGGTTATATCAGACTGATTTTAAAAATACAACCTTACAACGCAAAATAGTTACTTTAGTAGCACTCTTTAATTTATTATCATAATAGTTCCAAACTAGGCTTTCGAGATGGTGTTTAATGTCGGCTATTGGTTTTGGTTTTAATAATAACAATTTTTTTTGTATATACATTAAAAATATTGATATTGTTGTTAAATACAGTTAGGAAAGTAACAATTTCAATGTATGACATATTGGTGAATGTATGAGTTTGGTTGCAAACATTTTCTCATGATATTTTAGATTTTAGTGACAGCAAACATCTATTTATTTTTTT
The DNA here is from genome assembly GCA_949775005.1 of Orthosia gothica. Lineage (NCBI taxonomy): Eukaryota > Metazoa > Arthropoda > Insecta > Lepidoptera > Noctuidae > Orthosia > Orthosia gothica. The sequence goes on from OX459065.1 coordinate 16,476,694, forward strand.
TATTTTTGTACCTGTTATTTATTGCACCAGCGAATACAGTCTATTGAAGCAAAAGAAGTATGTAAGAATCGTAGCAGGAAGAATTATGTAGTTACTGCCTACCCCTATTGGAAAAAGGCGTGAGTTTGTGTATAAATGTATATATACGTAAATCCTAAACACAAATCTCTCGTGGCTCTAAATACTCTAAATTATAGGAAATTACTATTTTTTTTTGAGATTAGGTATAATCTATAATAATAGTCTTGACTCTACTCAGTCTAAAATTAATTATGTTAAGATGTAATCTCAAAAATACATTAAATATCCTTCAGCGATATCTTCATCCTTTTCTAATGCATCATCTTAGTTTTCAGAAGGTTATTTTTAACTCCCGACGGAAAAAGAGGGGTGTTATTAACCCCCGACGGAAAAGAAGGGTGTTATAAGTTTGACGTGACTGTGTGTTTGTGTATTTATGTATCTGTCTATGGCATCATAGCTCCTAAACGACTGTTCTTGGCTATGTTTTACGAAAATTGGTTCAGCCGTTGAAAAGTTATGACGTTTGACTTTATGAATCGGGGTTCTTTCGCAAGATATCGTGTCATAATTACGTGTTCAATAGATTGTTTTTGATAGTTCGATCGAAGTGTGTCTACTTACTAGATAAATTATGTAGCATGAAATAAAAATGTGTCAGGGGCTTTATAATGTTTTTAATTATACTTTTTAGTATCATTTACCGACTTAAGATTATACATAAAATGATGTCTGTATTCCTCGAAGGGTTGGTAGAGGTACATCTATGCCCTCAACTGGACACAAATCTAGACCCTGTGCTGCTACTGAAAAAATCCTGATGGAAAAATCATTTAAAAAAAAATAAACAGACTTACAAAGCAAAACACAAAAGAGTAAAAATTACTTTCGATTCGGAAGTCGGTGTCTTGGGTACCTGACATTTTTTGTCGTTTTGTGACACCGATTTCTAAAACGTAAGTTATAGTAGCCATTTTTTTTTTTAATTTAATAATGTGTAGTGTTTTGCTTTGGAGGAAGTCGGTTATTTTATTGGTACTCCATCACTAAAAAGTGAGTAAGTTCTATATAGTAAGATACCTAAAGGATTGACGAAATGACCATAAAAACTCAATTTACACATTCGTGCTGTTAGTCGTTAGGGTGTTCAATTGTATGTTCCATATCTTGAAAACTGCTGAGCCGATTTTGATGACACGTGTTCTGTTTCCTAAGTTCTTAAGTAGTAGATACCTAATCCAATAAAAAATAATGATCACGACCCGATTACTACTTTTGCAGATATGCGTGGACAAACATTCATACATACACTTATGAAATTTAGCACACTTGGTATGTGAATATTGTGCAATTCCAAAAATATAACATACATACGTATCGAATTGATGAAAATTTTTTAGAAGTCGGTAAAATTCAATAACACTTTGCCCTTCCCGGGAAATGAACCCAGGACCGCATGGTCAGCAATAGTAGCGCTGACTACAAGACCAACGAGACAGTCTTCGAGTGATTTACCGATTGTTACAAGAAACACATGGCATACTTAGGATAGGATGACTAGATGGACCCCGCTTTTCCGCACTTAAACTCGCGTTTGGTCCGTTGTACGTGCAGGCCCCCTCTCTGTGAGGGGGAATGGGCCGTAATCCACCACGCGGGCCCAGAACTGGTTGGTGGATATCACATGTCTTCGAATTTTTGGTTCTAAGACGTTTCAGTTTCCTCACGATGCTTTCCTTCACCGTTTTAGAGCAGTGATGATGAAATAATTTACACCAAGTAAAGCGCCTGCGGAGTTAGAACATGACCTACAACTTGTAAGTCGCGGCCGTGACTACTGGGTCACCACTGCTCTCCATGGCATAATTAACAATCAAGCCGGTTTAATTTTAGGGATGAACGGGGATTTGTCTCGGAAAAGTGATGGGAATCGAACCCAATTTAATTTTTGCAAAACCTGCAATATCTATTAATGTAGTACCTGCAACCAGCAGAGTATAAAGGCAGTTATTTTTAGGTAAAATGAAACAAAGGAAAGCATTTTCGTAATTGTTTTTATTAAAACATTCACAATCATCGTTTACAGTATATCACTATAGGTAATGTCAGTCGGGTTCGCCTAATAATAAAAAGTATTTTTTTCTTTTATTTTTAACAACAAACAGGATTTAAAATTTATCAATTTCGTTTTGCCGTGCAATTAAAAATTAAAATGTTGCAGTCAATTAAAAAAATCCATATTAATTTACAATTACTAAATGAAAGGCTTAAAATAAATGATTTTTACTTTTTTTAATTGCTTGCAACACAACGCTTAGTATAGTAGTATAATTTATTTTTGTATATTTATAATATCGTAGTAACAACTATTTAGCCTAGGACATAGTCACTTTGTAACTTGCTTCTCTTTTCGAGGCAGCCTCGTTGAGAGCATCGCCTCGCCTCGATTCAAGCAATTCAGCGCTTGACGACTTTAACATTTATAAAATTGACTGCCACCAACTGACTGTCAAATACCTAATGATGTCAAGACACTCCCATAAATTTAAAACTATTGATGAAAAAATAAATAATCCAACTCCAGTTTTCCGGGAACGAGAAACGAATAAACCCGTGAAAAATGATTAAAGAAGAAAACTTGATTTTAACCGACTTTTTCCTCAAACACATCATTTCCAATAAATCGTTCGGACGTTACATTCCGCCAACAGTATTCCCACGAAATATTTTTCATGAAAGTATTTACCATTTTTCAGAAGCTTCTCTATAAATAGCTCAGAGCTAACGAGTAAATTCTTGTAGTTTTCCTAAGGCTCGTTCTGAGAAGTTAAGCAAACGTTAGAGACAATTTGAAAGGACAGTTACAGGTATTTGACTCTGTCCAATCATAGCATGCTCAAGTGGAATTGAAGTGAACTTCATAGAAGAGTTCTGCTCATACTATTGGGAAGATACATGGAATTTGAGTCATTGCCTTATGTAGTAAAGAGAGGGTAGACTGCGCATTTTTCTAACGCTACAATTTGGTAATACATAGGACATACTAAATCAAAGCGAACTCGCCATGTGATCGGCTATCTTCGGGAGCGCTCGTGTGCACGTGACTTGAAAAATACTGCGTTTCTCGTATAGTAATAGTACATTACAGCAGAATCCAGTAAGTAAGCCTTCCTGGCCGAGTATGAGTTAACCGGACCGAACCGCAGGTGAGGTCCGGTTATATACGAGGCCAGGATGGCTTTCTTACTGGTTGAGGTTTGTATAATGCTTTTCTCAAAAATGAAAGAAAGTTTAACAACAAATTCGTTTAATTAATATTGAAGGTTACATTCATATTAGGGCAATTACTGATAGATATTGTGATCGATTTACCGGGGGCATTTATATTTGTTTGTTGTACATCTTGATTAACGGACTCTTTAATCCAACATGATTTATAAACTGAAATGACTAAATACAAACATAAAATCCCACACTATACTTCTACAACATTACTAAGTACAAAACGCAACGTGCATACTTTTTCTGCGTCGCGTTATGTGTCACAGACCCATAAAAAAAAAAAAAAAAAAAGTGTCACAGACAATAAAATGGATGTTTAAGGCTCCAAAATATATTATGTATCTCATAAAATGTCATACCAAAAAGAGATAGATATATATTTGGAGCCTCCCTCTAACCATGTTATAATGGCTAAACTCTAATCTGTGTCTGGTACTATGTTTTTTTTTTCTAAGCAGATCTAAAGAGGATGACCTAAACCGTGCGAAGCCATAAAAAAAAAAAGGGATGAAGGATGACCAAGTGTCCAGTAAGTAAATTACATACTTACTTACTGGACAGTAGGAGATTCCAAATTTAAAATCTCGCTTCTTACCGGACAGTTGTGAATAGTCTCCGGTAGAGTTCACTTTCTGGATACTTTTTAGAGATGTTATGTCAACATTACATACCATTTTTGAGAAAACACATTTACGCGCCCGTATTTTTACTATTTAAATCTTGATTATTAGACACATATGTCGAGCTTATCACTCACTCCACTTCACTTAATTCTCCATCCATTAACATAATTAGATTAACTAACTCCACATTTCGTACAAATGTTAATTTCTATCTAACGAGTCACTCACGTCATATCTCGATCAATGAACGAATGAGTGAGTAATTAACATATCAAAATATGCTAACACATCGTTCCTAGCGGTTCAGAACGTAATTCGTAACTATTTTAATTTATATTACACCTTAAATATTAATTTATTCAGTAATTTACATGCATCATTATAAATACTTTTCACAAAATGTACAATGTTTCACAGGGAGAACTATGACGTAATACTGATGGAATGAGTGCATCTACATTAAAATATTTCATTAACGCAATGTTGAATTAAATAAAAAATATGGTACGTACATAAAAACGTATATCCCTATTTACTTAAAGTAAACACAATGCGAACAAAAATAATACTGAATTTCGTTCGCAATGTTTGCAGAAACCACTCACAATAATATCTCAAGATAAATACAATACATATAGGTGTAATTTATCTTTAGTGCAAGTTTCACGTTCATTGTAGCAAATTATACAAACAAACGCGTACATTGAGCCTGACGCTCGATTTTTGAATTAAGAACCTTAAATTTGAGTATATTAGTCAATCTCTACTTTAACTTGACAAACTTTGGCATTAAAACAGAATTCGACACGTTTTTAAATTTCAAAACTCTCAAATCAGAGACCGGCTCTTAGACACATCAATTTAAGAACAGTGACCAAAAAAGCAACACAATTAATTCTTAAATGGACACTTGCATAAAAGGCTCCAATATAAACAATAAACACACAAACTATTAATAATACACCACGATATATTCTGCAAAGCGTGCTTCATGTAAAGCTAAGTACATCCGACCTCTTATTTACACGAGGCGTGTGACCCGCCGGTGTGCAAAGCGTTGGAACCGTTGCAAAGCGTTGAAACCGTTGCACGGCTAGGTGCGAAACACGATACACGCTATATAAAACGCAGCCACTGGATTTAATAGCCGTTTGTATAGCCTTACTGAAATATAGTGCGATGACGTACAACGTGTGTTAACTGCGTATGTTGGGTTATATTCGCCTACTTTTAAGCTACAGTGTCGATAGTACATTACAAAATTGTTTAAACATTTTTGTATTTTGGGCCAATGTTGGTTTGGTTTTATGAACAGATTTTGGCTCTGGTTTCGATCATAAATTACAACATTCACAAATAGGAAAAGGATCATTTTCCTATCTGTCTTGTCCCCTATATGATAGGTTTGCAAATCTTTAAACGACTGGCTTGATTTTGATAGATGTTTTTAATGAGAGACAATGACTAATTATTAGACTACTTATTTTGAACGATTTTAAACGTGTACTACACATGTAAACGATAAAGAGTGTTGCAGGTACTTAAAATTAATTCACATCTCTCATGTTCGGTAAGTAGGTTTTTATTACCTCCATTTGGAGGTGATAAGAAATTAGCGCTCTAGGGTAATAATGTAAAAAGCCCTAGGGCGGTAAGTAATTAAAAAAAAAACTTCTTTCTTTCAAAAAGTTCGCGTACATCTAACCATCATACTGGCAATATGAAGTGCAGTGGCAGTGGAAGATTTCAAGGGTTACTCCGATTCCCAAGAGTCAGAATAAAACATTGGTAGAAGAATTCCGTCCCATTGCAATTTTGTCATGACCAGCTAAAGTGTTTGAGAATGTATTGCATAATTACATTTATTCGCAAGTCGAGAAGTATCTGTGCGATGAGCAACATGGTTTCAGAGCAAAAAGATCTGTAAATACTAACCTTCTTACCCTAGTAGACTACATTTCAAAACGTTTAGACCATGGGGGCCAAGTTGATGTCTTGTATTTTGACTTTCGGAAGGTGTTTGATAGGGTCAATAATGATATCCTGCTTGCGAAGCTGTGTGCTATCGGTTTTCCGCCTGGTCTCCTGCGGCTCCTCGCTGACTACCTCCGTGATCGTCAGCAGTTTGTCAGACTGGGTCATTACGAATCCCAGCCCTATCAAACGCGTTCCGGAGTGAGCCAGGGATCAATATTGGGACCACTCTTGTTCCTTATAATGGTTAACGACCTACCATCAGTCATCCATCACGCTAAAAGTCTACTGTATGCGGATGATTTGAAACTTTTTTGTGAAGTCAAATCTGAAGCTGATTGTCTTGCGCTGCAGTGTGACTTAAACGCGATTTTAGAATGGAGGAATTTAATGCTACCAAATGTTTCGTCATGAGTTTTACTCGTGCACGACACCCTATCAATTTTGCGTACAAAATGAATCACAGCACCATTACCAGGACAAGTGGAATGAAGGATTTGGGTGTCACTTTTGACATGAAACTAACGTTTCACGATCACATGGTAATGGTAGCAAAAGATTCATTTAGGCGATTAGGTTTCATTCTACGAAATGCAAAGGATTTCAAGAACATCAGTGCAATCAAATCTATTTTTAATGTACTAGTACGCAGTAAGCTAGAGTCTAGTGCATGTGTCTGGAACCCTCATGAAAATAAATACACACTAATTTTGGAGAAGGTTCAGAAAGCTTTTCTGAGATATCTGTATAAGCGTCTATATGGATATTATCCATTATTATACCCTCCTAAATTCCTCTTAGGCTGTTTAGGCTACAATTCTCTCGAGGTCAGAAGGAAAAATGATCAAATCATAAATGTGTGTAAAATATTTCACGGGAAAACTGATGCCCCTGAACTACACGACGAAATATTCCAAATGTTTGCCCCGGTCAATTATAGACGTAGTAGGAGGCACAGATTGTTCGCCGTACCGGGGAGTCGAACCGTCGCACGAGCCCAGTCTCCCATCCCTCGTACACTCGCCGCGCTCAACGCTCTCTTGGATGCTAAGCCCGATTTTGATGTGTTCGCGGACGAATGGAAGAAGATTTTGTCTGTATGTCTGGAATATTGTGAGATGAGCGTATGACTGCCGTGTAATAAATATTATCATTGTTATTTGTTTTTCTTTTATTATTTTTATTTTTAATGCTTTTTTTATAAACATGTCTTTAACTAATGTAATTGGCCTTTGGCCGTGTTATGTTAAAGTAAATAAATAAATAAATCATGCATTTAGCCCAATGACCAAAGAGGTCGCTTTGCTATTGAGCCTTGTCTTCGTGTGAGTATAATAGTCATCAATTTAAAATATTGAACGGCGAAGCTCAATTTCGTTCTTGAAAAATTTTTTTTTTTTTAAATGTTTTATTCTTGTAATGCCGGTTTTTTTCTACTTACCTCACAATCGAGATGTAAAGTAGAATATTTAGCTCGGGTGTAAGCACCAATTGCACCCTCGAACTATAGGCGGGCGCCTAAATATCTCCGGCTGCAATTGATGCCTTACAGCCCTTGGCTACTAATCTACTATTAAAATCATATCGGTGGAAATTAAAGTTAAAATTTGTCACAAATGTAGGTAAAATTAAAATGCGATCGTTCCTGAAAAAAAACGAAAGGACAGTAATAAAAAACAAAATAATTATTCGGTTGAAAACCGAACACTTATCGAACACTGGTAATATTTGCCTCAATCTAAACCGTTCAGGAATGTGTGAGAAAAATCCAACATTCTGTATATATTTGTCGGTTTGTGCGGTAGTTCTGTACACACCCTTTGAAACTGCACACTCTGTTTGCCCACAAAGTAAACGCGCATGGCGTTGGACGCACGCATAGCTTCACGTAGGTATTAGAAAACATTGACTGGTCTAGGTGTGAATCAATGTTACGTTTGTTGTTATGTTGGGATTGAATGGTAAAGATGCAATTGGACTCTTATGATCTACAGTTTTACAGGCAACGCGAAAATCTACCTCGGCTACCAAATAAAGAGACATTTTATCAGCGATAACGATTAATGAAACACCAAAATAAAGCATTGACCACGTGTTATTTGGATAGCGCATGACAATACCATTGTTTTTTTCTTGCCAAAGTCTACAATCCGTAAGAATTTAACGCCAGTGGATTTGCAAGAGCGAGAAAGATTGACGGTATTAAAATATGGTTAATGAACGTAAATACGGTTAAGTAAATGTGTGTATGGTCACAGTAAACATATACAAACTGCGTTTCCGTACAGTTTGTACAACAGGTCAATTCAAGGAATGAAAGTTAGTGGATGAGGCCCTATTCTTTATCGTTGATAGAATATAACTTTGTCTAATGCAATTGTATCACAATGCCACGTCCTCTATAATCTGACACAAAAAAACCGGGGGAATTTTTAGGGGGAAAACATTCGTAAAACGGGTATCTGAAGAACAAATAAGGCGGTTTGACATATTTTCTACTAGTATCTGCCTGCGGCTTCACCCGCTTATAAAGTTTTATCGTCCCAAGGAAACACACTAATGGTATAAAAGTATACAATATCCTAATTCAGGTCTGTGTGCCAAGTTTAACCAAATCTGTTCAGCTGTTAAGACGTGAAAAGATAAAAGACAGAATATATACGAATTTATAATATTAGTAATGGATACTAAAGTTATCAAACCGCTTTATATGAAATCGAAATATAATATGAAGTTGAGATTTAACTGAAAAAACCCTCTACCGGGTAAAACGGGGTGAATAGAACCTCAGGGGTGAATGAGAACAAAACTTTGAAGAGAATTTTCACGTTATTAAATAAATTGCTTACAACATCCAATATATTAAATTATTACTTAAAAAAAACGATACTTTGAAACCAATAAAGTGGTATCTCAGATAAAATCCTAATCAAAGTTTTATTCCCATTCACCCCTGAATTTCTATTCACCCCGTTTTACGGTACTCAATTAAATAGCGACATAGATACAGGAGCATAAGTCCAATAATTCTAACATAATTATGATAACAATTTTCAACGTCAACAATGCGGGAAGTTCGCAACCCCGACAAGCAAAGTTTAAATTTAATCAATCACCCTGTATCCGCGTGGTATTTTCCATAATCCATCTAATATTGTTTATTTTACAAGTTTATTATAACACCATGTACCCAGGTGGTGCGATAGCAACTGTGCTTGTTGTTTGATCGGTGAGGTTAAGCTGCTCATGGTGCGGTCAGCTTGAGGATGGGTAACCTTAAATATTTGTAGTATTTGAAGAAGAAAAAAGCACACTAGAGACTTTCAAAATCAGATAATTTAAACCTTCTATTGCCACTAATAGTGCTATATTTCAATGTTTTGTTAATCAACCACGTCTAAACGCCTGAAAAGGTTTGGATCAAACTCGTCATACAGGTATAACATGACTTGTATTAGGACATAGAATACTTGCTTCTATTAGTATTGTTAATTTCGTATAATTAACGTATGAAAATGATTCTTACAAAGATCAAGCTGTGGGTACAAGTTCATACTCAACAATTGACATCAATACATTTTCAGCCTCATCAAATCGTCCTACCACCTTTTTAAGTAGACCCTTATGTCCAGGAGTGGGCTATTGAGCTTTATTCATCTGATTGACTGGCTTTGCATATTAATGGGCATCAAACGGCGAAGCGTGACCAATATAGGCCATTGTTCTGCGCCATTAGGGACAATGATACTCTGTGTAAACGTGTGGAATGACCACTGTTTTAGCTAGGAAATATTGGAAATTGAAACTGCTTGGGGTAAATGAACTGGAGGAATAGAAACAGGCGAATTATCAAGAAAACAAAGGGAAATAAAATTAATTTATACTACACCTGCTCGGCAAGTACCTTGATACTTTATCAAATTTACGGTAGAAAGTACGTCATTGCATATCGAACAAATATGCGGCGAGAAAACGCATCTGAGCGGGAGAGAAAAGTGTATGAAAATCCATTTCTTACGTGGTTTTCTTTTTTTAATTTTGGGTAAGACTATGCGCTGGTAACCTAAATATCAAAAGCCAAAAAGTTTTTACAGTGAGTTTTTATCTCCAAGTTCGCAAAATGACACTGGCCACTAGCTGTGTGTTGGATGGTGTCAAACAATTTGTAAAAAGAACATGTGAAAATTGCAGACGCCATTGGCGCCATTTTCAATTTGTGTGTTGTTTGAGGATTCAGTTTTCTTCAGTTTTTTATTTTCCTCGTAGGTGTAGTATAAAGCACTATGTATCACTCGAGAGAAAGTGCGATTCCCGATCTCGGGTGTTTTAAAGCCCTCGCCTACGGCTCGGGCTTCAAACGACACCCTCGACGGTAATCGGTCACTTTCTCCTCTCGGTGAACAATGTACTAATCTGATGGTCTATTCTCGTATATACATCATCATCTTGCTGCCCTTATCCCATGTTACTTGGGGTCGGCGCAACACGTTTTCTTCTTCCATACCGTTCTGTCCCCTGTTACGCTATTACTGACTCCCTTTTCCTTCATAACACTCCTCACACAGTCCATCCATCTATTCTTTGGCCTTCCTCTTCCTCTCCATCCATCCACATTTCTACTCATAACTGTTTTAGGAACATGCGTTTCATCCCTCCTCATCACATGACCATACCAGGGAAAATGGTTTCCCTTCAACTTTTCTGCCACTGGCGCCACTTTCAAACTGCCTCTACTCATTTCTCACTTTATCCAATCTCGTCACGCCGCACTTCTCGTTTATATAACGTCAAAATTCTAGTCGGCATTATCTTTGCGACAATCAATGTTAGAAATTAGTCAACATTTTTCAGTTATTTTTGACGATGCAAATGCGAATATTTCTTAAGAATACGGGAGTTGCCCCACCGTTATCTAACTAGTAGCTTCTGTTTAAAAGGACATTTTAAAGGATATTAATGTGCATGGCATTCAAGCTTCACGATATCGGCATTATAGTACAAACGATTCGTCAACTTCGTCAATTTTAGTTTTTTTTTTTGAAAGGGTCTGGCCACAACACCTTTTGAAATTACGGCACTGGGCAGACTACTGTACTGAATACTATACTTTATCACTTTATCACAAAAGTCAAAATAGTATAAATCTTTTATCAAACTAGAATACTTTTAATGTACCTACCGTCCATTCCTGAGAATCTACTTTTCCTGTGACTGTACAGAGATTTCTACATGAACATAGAAAACAGCGAAGCCATTACTTACGAAGGCTTCCAAGATTTGTTTACAGACTTAGCAAGAGGTGAAAGTAAACAAACGTGTCAGCTAACGCTGTCAACTTTAAATTACATTAAACTTAACCTGAGCTGCTTATTATCTTAATAAGACCTTGTGAAGTGTGAAGCCCATTTTGTAAAGTTGAAAATAGCTAGGGTATTAAGTTTCTCTGCCAAGATGTGTTAGAACAAATAAATAAACTCAACCTTTCAGTTGAAATAAAACCGCTGAACAAATTGTTTAAATAACAAAGTAAAGTATTGTTAAAATATGCTTACGATCAGTTTCTGGAACGATATTATCGCAAAACTAACGTGAAAAAATTGTCAAAGCTGATAACCAGCTGCTGTTGTGATTGATTGTATGCATTTTCAACATCGATTTGCATCACTTGATTTGAATTTAATTTATGGATAACCTTGTTCAGAAATTAAATGTTACATATTTTTATCATTACAGTTAGCCTCAAGTCCTCAGCCTCCAGATGCACACACACCTTCACCTTCACACATCTGCACCTTCCACGACTTAGATTTACTAATCAATGACTTGGTTTTGATTAATAAATATGTACATTGCCATCGCTGACATTAAATGACACTTGTCTCACTATTTAGAACCCCAGGTGGCTATATTCTCGCGGCTCGGCTGATAGAGCTCCGGCAGGATCTCATGGTGGCATGGAGGGAGTGACTGTCGCAACCCAGTGTTGGGCACGCCACGATTGCGGCGATAGGGTCCCTCTTTGAGGAGTGGCTTGAGGGGCGCCACGGCGTCCCCACCTTCCGCCTGAAGCAGGTCCTCCCCGGTCATGGCTGTTTCGGGAGGTTCTTGTTCCGGATAAGGCGGGAGGAAACGCCCGTGTGTCACCATTGTGTGGATCGCCAGCGGACACGGTGGAGCATACGGTGGAGGTCTGCCCCGCTTGGGCGGAGCTCCACCGTGTCCTCGTGGAGGCAATCAGCGGCGGCGACCTCTCGCGTCCGGCCCTGGTTCAGGACATTGTACGGAGCGAGAGGGCATGGGAAGCTCAGCACCTCCTTCTGCGAAGCAGTAATGCTCGCGAAGGAGGAGGCGGAACGCAGACTCCATCGCACCCCTAGCCACCGCGGGAGGCGCCCTGGGCGACGGGAGTCGCAAGCCAATTCCCGGCCTCGCCGTCGATAAGGACCAGGCCCGAGTAAACGGCGCGTAGTGTTCCACGCGCGCCTCATATAGTTGTCAGCAAATTAATTTATTTTTTCGGAAAAAAAATTGTCAAATGGACTCGCACAGAAGAAAAAGTGGAATATCACAATAATTTTTAATAAAATAACTAAATAAAAATCGTTTATTTTCAGGCATTCGATACCAATAAATCCTTAATCTAAAAAAATAAAAAATGGACATGAGATTTTTCATTCATAAGTTTATTCCCTTCTTCTTGGAAACCATCTCGTTTCAACAGTTTCGCAAACTGTAAGATATCGTTATTTATGGCTTCAATTTGTTTCGCGATACAGCTGTGTTCATCCTGTTAGCGATGAATTTTATTAATTATAATTGCTTTTTAAAAGTAATCCTACTTAAATTGATGGTCGACCTTGAAAATGCTTTGCAGAAAATATCTCGGTACATTATCACAGGCAACAGTATTATAAAATTAATTAGTAATATTCAATGAGTTTGAATAGGCCTAAGGAACCTTAATCTTTGGTCTATTGATCTGCGCACAACGCTACGGTATGCGGGGCTGGGTCCATAATCGTCCTCGCCACTGACGGCACCTACGACGGAATATAATTTAACTTGTTCCGTCTATATCATTTATCTGAATCGTTTTTCATACTATCCGGCACCGCATATTGCAGCGATGTGCGTTCTAATCAAGAGACTAAAGCTTCAATAACATTTAAAGGAAAACAACTTGTCAGGTCAGTGTTATTCAACCTAAAGACTGATTTTATATAAAACGGTACGCAGATCTTATTTAAGATCGTATTAAAGTTCACCAGAGTCGCGATGCAACATTGTGACAACTTTCAACGACACGACAACGCTTTGTCATAGAAAAATAAAAACGGAGTGCGTCACAATTGCCCGAAGTTCACTTGACCGAACGATCATTCGGCCGAACGTTCTTCGGGCAAATGATCGTCGCATCGCGCTCGTCTAAAGCCTTTAATTAAGACAATCTTCTGATCTGTGACAACTTAGGGGTGTCATTATATTATAAGACAGTAACAAACTAACTGAGGGACAACAAACAATATTTATTTTCAATTATAAAACAAAGATAGCGGGGACTAAAATAACTTCGCGATAGCTCGAAGGAGTGGGCGGATGTTTTTAATAAATTACAATTTAATTACTTTAATTATTAATACAATTAAGTTATATATATAATTCCGTGTACTTAACCTTCGTATTTTATTATTAAATTATTTATTTTCTACAACAGTTTTGTTACTTAAAAATACAACCATGTGAAAGGGTGTGATCTTTGGATGTAAGGAAGTTAAAAACTAAATTGCACAATTTTAGGAATACCATGTGACTAAAACTAAACAGGGTTTTGGGTTTTGAAAGACAGTAGGTACCACAGAGTTAACAGCAACTAGAGATCCTATTTCTAACGCCATTCGTGGCCGGTCAATTGCGCAGAGCACCAGTTTCTATCATACCCATAGTCAGTGTTGCCACGGGGCGTCAAAATCTCTGTGTAAACGGTGTGACTTAGGCCCAGTTTTTATCAGTAGTTAACTTAAACAATAGTTAAATATACTAACCAATGGATTAACATTACACTAAAATACATATTTTCATCAGTTGTTGGCCTCACAAATGGTCAAATCATTTGGAGAGTTAATTATTTGACCATTTGTTAGACTTAAAATTGATGAATAAATGCTTTTTACCAAAATTTGAAATCATTTTATTAGTCTCTTTAACCATTGGTTTAGTTAACTAGGGATCAAAATACTGGTTTTACTGACAATGCCTAGTTTAGCAGTTAGCTTGCAGTGCTGTTATGTATGAATCTCACCGTGTCACAATACCTAGCATCCAATGGTATAACATTTCACTTCAAGCTTGAAGCTAAGTTTTGGCGGTGAGATGTTGACAGAATAGACCGTCTGAAGTAGGATTATTCGGAACGCAGACACTACTACATTTTAAGTTAAAAACTTTCAAATCTACTACTCGTAAAAAATCTAACTAACAATTTTGTCCAAGGAAAAATCCTACATGCAAAGATCACACTCCTCTATTAACACATTGCACTATAAAGTCCTCACCACACGATTACTGTCGCAGCGTCTAAATGCAACTCTCGCGCACCTTTCTCGCTGTGGTGACCACCTCGGGCCTTCGGGCCGCCGCTATGTCGGCGCTGCGGGCGGTGACACCACGGTTCACCACGCATATACTTACTGAAGACTGTGTGTAAAAAAGAGAGAATTATGTAATAAATAACATTAAATATCTGTGATTTTCCTATTTAATTATTCTTGGTAAAGGTTACAGGAATAAGCTTAAGGAAAAAGAAGAAAAATGTAGAGTGAAATAATCTGTTTGGTATACAGGCGAAAATTATTAAAAAAATATTTTGTGCATGATATCGGTTAATGAACTCATCATACTCATAATCTTATAAAGTCAATAAAGTTACAAGCAGAATTTGGCTTGACTACTAAGCACATTCAAAATATTGTTAGTTGGAAGTTATTTGCCTGTTTACCAAGTAGTTTGTTTTAATGTACGCTGCCACATAAAAATATTGTTTAATATTTATATGTCGTTGCCAGATCTTAGAATTGATCACTTCAAGGTTGGGCCGACCATTTCATGAAATGGTTGTATTCATGAAATTGCCAGATAAATCGTTAATTTCGTTTAAACGTCCAAGTTTGATGATATGACAATCCACGTAGATTTCCATGATAAATGTGCTCGCGTTTCATCATGAAGTGATAAATCTAAGATTTGGCCACGACATATATATAGCACGAAAATTAAATTATCTTCCTATTTTACTTTAATTATTTTGTCGTTTATTTATCTACTATCTTCGTTAATTAAAATTTGTTGCCTACACGTAATGAAATATCTTATTCTTTGTACCTCAGCTTTTTTACTGATCAAAAGGTGTCTTTGTTTTATAAAATAACAATGTGGGGATCCCACCGTTAAATACGGCCCTGATGCTTCGAGGTACAAACTTAATGAAATTAGCAAACCTCTTAATATAATGGGAAAATATTGTGAGATGAGAAATTTTAATCACAGGGAAATGAGAAAAAAGTGTGGATACCTACTTACGTTAATTAAGGAAAGTTTTAAAAGGTATTGTGATGAAAAGCTGTCAACAGTGTTATGAATAGATATCGTTGAGGAAAGATCACGAGATATCGTAAAACTTGTAACTAGATTATTTGCTTGTGGGAACGTGGAGATCTGATAGGTAGTCTTAAAGTAAGACCGAATGTCCACATAGTTAACAGTTACGATATACAAATACACGTTTATTTATATAAAGTGACCATTGTACCATTATTACCTTTTATTTTAATTTTTGTGATTAAAATTTACCTAAATAATGTTGTATATTAAATATTTTGATTCGTATTATTTTTGTTCCGTATGGTGCCGGACGTTAAGAATTTCACCATCCCATGTCTTCCCGTGGGTGTCGTAAAAGGCGACTAAGGGACAAACCAGAGAATGGGCAGCAGCGTTCTCTGTGCTCCTATAACAACCATACTGCGATCACCAACCCGCCTGCCAAGCGTGGCGATTATGGCAAAACCCCCCCTATGAATAACACAAATAAAAAATGGCCTCTAGTGACCGGCAGCCTGCCTACCCTCGACTACGGTAGCGGTCGAGGTTACGGCATGGCAAGGGGTGCTAAGAATCTCCGGACGAGATCCGGCTACCCCAACAGTCACCGACGACTGGACCTGGCAACGTACAACACGCGCACACTTCGGACCGACGTGAAGATCACCGAGCTCGAAGAGGAATTGAGCAGGTTGCGATGGAGTATTATAGGGTTATGTGAAGTCCGAAGAGAGAGGGAGGACTCGATAATCCTCAAATCCGGTAACCTGCTCTATTTCCGAGAGGGTGACCGGCAGTCCCAGGGTGGTATCGGGTTTATCGTCCACAAGTCCCTTGTGAACAACGTGGTGAAGATCGAGAGTGTGTCGACCAGGGTGGCGTACCTTATACTCAGAATATCCTCTAGATATTCGCTGACGGTCATACAGGTCTACGCCCCAACCTCGGCACACCCCGACGACGAGGTAGAGACCATGTATGAAGATATCTTCAGAGCCATGCATGGTTTCAAAACTCACTTCACCGTTGTCATGGGGGACTTCAACGTGAAACTGGGCAAACGAGACGAGGATGAGCTGCAAGTGGGGCAATTTGGAGTTGGACGACGGAACCACCGGGGTCACCTGCTGGCCAGTTTTATGGAGAAGGAGGGCCTCTATATGATGAACTCCTTCTTCAAAAAGCGTGAACACCGGAAGTGGACCTGGCAGAGCCCCGATGGTGCAACAAAAAATGAGATCGACTTCATCATGTCAACTAAGAAGCAAATGTTCAATGATGTCTCTGTGATCAATTCGGTACAAACCGGGAGCGATCACCGCGTGGTAAGAGGCACATTGAACATTAATATTAAGCTTGAAAGGTCTCGACTGATGAAGTCCACGCTCCGTCCAGCACAGGTCCAGGTCCAAAACCCCGAGAGCTTTCAGCTCGAACTCCAGAATCGTTTCGAGTGCCTGGGGAGCTCCGTGGACGAATACAGCGACGGGTTCGTGGAAGCTGTCCATACGGTCGGGTCTAAGTTTTTCAAGACCCGTCGTACAGATAGAAACAAAAAGCTCTCTGATCATACCCTCAAGCTTATGAAGGAGAGGCGTGAGATGATCCTGCAGTCTTCAGATGAGGCGTGCAAATACCGGCAGATCAATAGACAGATCTCTAAATCCTTGAAAAGAGACCTCCGCCGCTTTAATACCGAGCGTATTAAAGACGCGATTGAGCGAAATAAAGGCTCCAAGGTTTTTTCAAGGGATCTGGCTATTGGGCAGAGCCAGCTCACGAAACTGAAGACCGATGATGGCAGGATTGTATTCGCCAAACCGGAGCTTCTGAGGGAGATCGAGAGTTTCTATGGGCAGTTGTCAACCAGTAAACCCGTTGCGAATCTAGCAAACGACCCAAGAGCTAGATTGAACCGGCACTATACCGAAGATATCCCGGACGTCAGCCTGTACGAGATTAGGATGGCTCTGAAACAGCTTAAAAACAACAAGGCGCCGGGTGATGACGGAATCACGGCTGAACTCCTGAAGGCGGGTGGAAAACCGGTCCTCAAGGCCCTTCAGAAGCTTTTTGATTCCGTCATACTCGAGGGCAAAACGCCACAGGCATGGTGCAGGGGTGTGGTGGTACTCTTCTTCAAGAAGGGCGACAATGCCCGGCTGAAGAACTATAGGCCCATCTCGCTTCTTAGCCATGTTTACAAGTTGTTTTCAAGAGTCATCACGAATCGTCTCGCGCGCAGGTTTGACGATTTCCAGCCTCCCGAACAAGCCGGATTCCGAAAAGGCTTTAGCACCGTAGACCACATACATACGCTGCGGCAGGTTATACAGAAGACCGAGAGTATAACCTGCCTCTCTGTTTAGCGTTTGTGGACTACGAGAAAGCCTTCGATTCGATCGAGACTTGGGCTGTACTGCAGTCTCTCCAACGGTGCCAGATCGACTACCGGTACATTGAGGTGTTGAAGTGTCTGTACAAAAACGCCACCATGTCAGTCCGTCTTTAGGATCAGACCTCGAAACCAATCCTTCTCCAGCGCGGCGTAAGACAGGGAGACGTCATTTCTCCGAAACTGTTCACTGCTGCGCTGGAGGACGTCTTCAAGGTTCTGGACTGGAAGGGGCTTGGCATCAACGTTAATGGCGAGTACATCACTCGCCTTCGGTTTGCCGACGACATAGTGGTCATGGCTGAGACCATGGAGAGCCTCAGTAAAATGCTCGATGACCTTAGTAGAGCTTCCGAAAGAGTGGGTCTTAAAATGAACATGGACAAAACCAAGGTCATGGTGAACGCCCATGTAACACCCACTCCTATCAAGATCGGAGACTCTACACTCGAAGTTGTAGACGATTATGTTTACTTGGGACAAACGGTCCAGTTGGGTAGGTCCAACTTCGAGAAAGAGGTCAACCGTCGAATCCGACTCGGCTGGGCGGCGTTCGGGAAGTTGCGTGGTATCTTCTCGTCCAATTTACCGCAGTGTCTCAAGACAAACGTCTATGACCAGTGTGTGTTGCCAGTGATCACATATGGGACCGAGAAGTGGTCGCTCACAATGGGCCTTATCAGAAAGCTTAAAGTCACCCAAAGGGCAATGGAGAGTCTATGCTCGGAATTTCCTTGCGTGATCACGTCAGAAATGATGATATCGGCAGGAGAACCAAAGTTACCGACATAGCCCGAAGAATTGCCAAACTTAAGTGGCAGTGGGCAGGGCACATTGCTCGCAGAACGGATGGCCGATGGGGCCGAAAAGTTCTGGAATGGCGACCGCAAACTGGAAGACGATACGTTGGAAGGCCTCCCACTAGGTGGACCGATGACCTGGTTAAGGTTGCGGGAAGGCGCTGGATGCGAGACGCACGGGATCGGTCAATGTGGCGACGCCTGGGGGAGGCCTATGTCCAGCAGTGGACGTCTTTCGGCTGAAATGATGATGAATGATGATGATGAAATATTTTGAACTACCTGCACTACAATTAACATTGTAACTCGCAAATAAGGATGAATAATTTTATTTGTGAAGTGATTATTTATGTACCTAAGAGGCAAATGTATTTAAGTGTTGTGATTGTGAGAGTTGAGGAAGACTGTCCTGTCGTGAGATAGTTTAAACAAGTACGGAGGACAGTGCGAATCATACTCGGGCAACCAAAAGTACGTCGTTTTTTAAATAAAATTTTAATGTTAAAGTTGGAAAAAGGCTAGGCACATAATGATGAGGTATGGAAAGGAAAGGCAATGATTTTGGAAAAGTATGGACAGATTTTAATGACTTTGGAAAAGTGTAGGCAAAACACTGAGTTAAAATATTGGCGAAAATATAATTCATTTTATTGCTTGGCGAATGCACAACGCCAAGCAATAAAATGAATTATACGCACATAAAAGTGTGCAAGTGCACACTTTTATGCAAGTTACAATAAATATATTAAATGTATTTGAATTTGCTCTTTCAAATACCTTATTTTTTGGCATACTTACAGCACTAGCAGGTAATATAGGTCGATCGCTGAATATCCTGTGCGGGTCTGTGTCCAGCCCAGGAGTAGACAGCTTATTGTATTCACCTATTGGCTTCTTATCTGCAACAAAAAGTCTAAAATTTATATAATGTGAAGAAGTGACGTTGAAGTAACTTTTGTACTGTTATATATTTCAAAATCGATGTTTCTAAATCTGATCGAGCATCTCTAAATAGTCATATCCTACTTCCTACTAATAGTATTATTGGCATAAACTACTAAACGGATTTGAAAGAAATGGCACATAGATAGTTTATAACCTGGATTAATACATATAATACTTATAATCCAGGAGGCCATAGGTACTTTGACGCCGGCGAAGCCGCTGGCTGACATAGATAGACTATCAAACGCATCAACTTCCATCCTTATCCGTAGTCGGATAAAACTACTAAAAAGAAACTGAAATCACTTTGATTAACACTCGAATAGTAGTAATCAAACGATGAATTTTATTCCTTTCGAAACAAAACAAAAGCTTCTAAATATGAGCGATACGAAAATTATGCAACAGTATTTTACGATAATAATATCCAAAGAGAAAATTCTACGAAAACGCATTGTCTCGTCACGCCTGTTTGTGGCAGCTTTAACGTAAACCCGAATTTCAGAAACATATTCTATAATAACATCACGCGAGGACCGCTTCCCGATAATCGTTGTATCCGCTACGTTAATATCAGGAAGAGGGTCTTCTATAACATAATAATAACAGGTGAGGACCTTTTCCTAAACCTTTCCGTGCAACCTTATTTTATCGGCGCTATTTTCAAACTATTAGATGAATAGATAAGTATTTTGGGTAATGGTAATGCATTAGGAAAATTACAGAACATCTCTGGTAAAC
Organism: Orthosia gothica; assembly: GCA_949775005.1. Taxonomy (NCBI): domain Eukaryota; kingdom Metazoa; phylum Arthropoda; class Insecta; order Lepidoptera; family Noctuidae; genus Orthosia; species Orthosia gothica. The sequence goes on from OX459065.1 coordinate 16,497,072, forward strand.
CCGATATAGTTTCTGATGGGTTTCAAGATACATACATTCATCCCAACATCAAAGTTTTCTTGTGGTAACAACTGCATCAATTGGAAGGCTATTATGGCATCGATGAGTTCCTTGATGATAAGCAATAACCGTAACTATTATTGGTCTAAATTTGAATGAATTTGAAATGGTAAATTAAATATTTTTGTTTATGAACTTTTTTTCGTATATTTGACATAATATTGATATTTTTATAATGACATGCTATTTTTATTTTATTATTGTATTATTCATAGATTATAAATTTATTTATTTATTTAAATTATTAGATGACACTTTTTTTTTATTTTTTTTTTTTATATGAAATAGGCTTGCGTTTGACCACTATCTCACCTGATGGTAAGCGATGATGTGGTCGACGATGGAGCACGCTTGCCTAGAAGTAACCTATTCACTCTTGACTTAAAGACTCCCAGGTTGTAGCTATCGGGAAACACAGACTCAGGCAGGGAATTCCACTCTTTTGCTGTTCGTATAATAAAAGTGTTCCCAAAACGTTTGATCTCTTGTAATAATTTAAATTTTTATCTTTGACATTTTATTTTACTGTTGTTATTCATAGACTACTAATGACATATTATTGACCTATTTTATAACAATGTTTTTTTATGTTTGACATTCTATTTTTATTATTGTTTAATTAATGGGTATATATTGAACTTTTATTGATTTCATTGTATTTTATTTTTGTACCATTGACATTGTATTTTTATGATTGATTTATTCAAACTTTAAATGAAATATTGAATCATTGATCTTTTTATCACAATCAGTTTTTTTTTTTTTTATCTTAGATCTTTTATTTTTGTTATTGTAAATGGAAAGTACTTGATTATTGATTTGAATTTGTTACATTATATATTAGTTTTTTTTTACTTTCTATATCGATCGGAATGTTTTAATGGTACCGACTTGTTTATTTTACAAAATTTCTACACAATGTATAAGGCAAGGGCATGTCTAATATTTTTTAAATTGAAAATTTAACAATCCTCTGAAACTCTCACGTCCAATATAATAACAAAATGTCACAAAGTAAATCAGTATTTATAAACTTTTTGGCAGAAATCATTTATTTAACTTCATGCAACATAAAGGCGGACTTAACGCGTTAGGTATTCTCTACTCTAATCAACTAACTATATAGCTGTTAGAGAGGCATGTGTCAAGGCCCTAGAGAAATTGCACCGCCGTCACAAACTACCAAGTATCCTGTAACGCGTGGGTGACTCCTTAGCTTGGTATGCCATCTAGACGATTTCGACCACAGCTACTGCAGCCGTTGGCTCCTAATTGAGGTTGCGAGCTCAGATTTACTGCTTGGTTGGTAATCACTAGGTATGGATCATCATCATTATCATTTCAGCCGAAATAAATCCACTGCTGTACATAGGCTTCCCCCAAGCGTCGCCACATTGATCGGCTTATTACGTATATTGTGCAAGAGCAAAACGATAGCGATTATTGCGCAATAAATACTCTTTCATACAGAAGTTTTGGAGTTGTTGGTGGTTTTTTTTTTAAATAAGTGCATTTGACAAACAGCAAGCGATTAGCAAACGAATGTGTACAAGGACCTACCATACCTACACTGCAGGTAATTCTGACTTTTATGACATAAAGCGTTTGATCGCTATCGTTTTGCTCTTGCAATAGATACAAAATAAGCCTGCCGATGTATGGATAGCATATTCACACGAAAATACAATATATCTTACCATAATGACATGGTATAATGTCAGGGTCGGTGTCCTCCCCGCTACCTTCTATCTTCAGCTCGTACTGGCTGCAGTAGTCCAGCTTGGGAGAGCCGCAGTATGTGTTCAGGTTGTCTTGCTTCGAGAGCGACTCCACGCTTTGTTCCATGTAGAGGGCGTTGCTGTGGAAGGTGGAATCGCTGTAGGGCTTTAGCAGTAGATGGAAGTATAATGGCAATATTTTATAATGAGAAAAACAGTACAGGTATGTATCATATTGCTAGACAGGATTAAAGCAAAACGCACAGGGAGACAGTATACAAAACTAAATGAATAACATGAGGCTTGGGCCTATATTCTCAGACCTATTGAAAGAAGATTCAGTTACCGTGAAAACGAAAAAAAAGCCTAGATGAATGTTAACAAATTTGATTTGGAGTAAATGACATAAATTATAGGAGAAACCTGAGCTTTTATGAAACAGAATTTGAGAAATAAATTAATGGAAGAAAATCTGCAAACAGAGCAGAATACTCTAATACCAAGAGCTAGCATGGAGTAAATTATTGTATCATGAAATAACACACCTAAATCACGAATGTCTAAAAATAAATACAAACTCATTTTCTCTAAATCTTTCATGAGCATGTATATATCTGAGAATTATTTACACAATCAAATCAACGAAAACAGTTATTACGAAAAAAACGCCAAATCGGAATTACAGCTTAAAGATAACATAGGAAAAATAACAAAAAAACTCAGGGCCAATCTAAATTTAGTAACCTAACCTTGTTTAACAACAAAGCTTTCAGATTCTCTTTAGATGTCTAATACTCTTAGGGCACCTTCACACGTACCACATAACGCAGCGACAAAATAACATACGATAGCGCTTCGTAATTTCATAAAATTTATATCGCAACGCTTTCGAAGCCACTTGTAGAGCCTCAGTGATCCACAGCAGGCCAAGACTAAGCCATAACTAGCATGAGTACTTGCTTTGTACGATCATGTACACAGGGACTGTCTACTGCAAGTCTGCGATCAAGCTACAACGGTTGAACGGATTTAACGGTTGTCCCTTTTCTCGAAGGTAGACCTAACTGATTAGACCGATTGTCCCAGGTAAACATAATCACCAACAACTTCCGAGTGTAGTCTCCGATCTTGAGTCTATGAGTAAGTGTTACATGGGCATTTAACATGACCTTTGTTTAGTCCATGTTCATTTTAAGACCCACTCTTTCGGCAGCCCTACTGAGCACAAACTAACAAGTCAAAATAAATTAAATCTAGTAAGAAGAAAGCGTTGTTGCAAAATAATTGCTTGTTATGAGTGAGCGTTGTGGTTCCGATCTATTCAATATCATCCATACGGTTGACATTCACGGCAAAACGGGTTTCGTGAGAACAAAACATTGAATTTACAAACTGTACGTCCGCCTATGTAATTATTATGCAGGCGTCGTCTGGTACGTCTGAAAGCTCCCTTACGTATATGTATATTAGATACAAGAAGCAATCTTCCTACAAGGATAATCAGAGCTTTAAAAATAAATATCATTTCCGAGGTTAAACCGACACAATATTCCTGAGGCGTTAGCAAGAGTTTTTTTGGAACAATACTGGTTTCTATTGAAAGGTAAAATGGTAATCAGCCTTGCTGTTAGAATGGCATATGGCAGCCTATATGATGTTTGCCATTGAAACTATGCTATTTCTAGGCTAATCAAACCCGAATAAGCTTGAAAATCTTTAAATATAAATTTCATATTAAAAGTTTAGATTAGTCAGTTTTAGTTTTGATCAGAATTTTTAAATTTCTTTTTATTTCGATGGTCCATTATAAATATTATGATAATTTGCAGACAAGACCAAACTCGAAGATGAATTAAGGCCAAAATTTTAAAGCTTACCCAGACTTTCTACTTATCTAATCTACATGTATATAAACTCACGCCTTTTTCCCACGGGGGTAGGCAGAAACTACAGACTAACTAGTTGTAAATAATATGAACAAGAATTTAATGATAAAGAAATGTGAACTATGTATTTGCAAACTTTGATAACAACGCTGTGATATTATGCTCGCTATGCTATATCGGTTCATGATGGACATCTCACCCATACGTACAAAGCGTTTTGCTAATACTATCATTGTGCGCACAGCTAAGGTGTGGAATTCCCTTCCGGAGTCTTTGTTTCCTGATAGCTACAACCTTGGGGTCTTTAAGTCAAGAGTGAATAGGTTACTTGTAGGCAAGCGTGCTTCACCGTAGGCCACATCATCGCTTACCTTCAGGCGAGGTAGTGCTCAAACGCGAGCCTAACGATAATAAAAAATAAAAAAAATGCTGTCCCAGATTGGTGCAATGAAAAAGCGATGTTGTGATTTCATAGAAATTATTCTACTTGTAGTCTAAATTTAGATCATTTTCTATCATAATACGTCGTCAACGTCACCTTCCTGAAAGAGGCTAATAGCGAAGATACTAAATATAATAACTTCTACCTTTAACATGATCGTTTGTCAAGCTAATAAGAATAATCATGGTTAATTGACGATAGTTCCATCTAGCCAATTTCGACCACAGCAACCGCATTCCATGGCTCTTAACCGCACTAGTTGCTAGCACTGATCTGCTGCTCAGTTAGGTGCACTCATGTGACTAGCTTATCCAACTTTGGCTGTTGGTGGTCTAGCCTTTAAGTACTCGTATTTTTGTTCTAATTCAGACTTCCTTCGATCTTCAAAGACCAGGAACTGCCGCTGCATACACCACCTCCATTCGGACCGATTTTTAGCCTGTTTCTCCCAAAACGTGCAGATAAACTGGGTAATTACACAATTAACGGGGAAAATAAACTTACGTCTCGTAACATGCATAAATTTCTGCAAATATGTTGTTTGCCACCATATACTTTTTATTGGCTTTATGCGAATACAGGCATGTTTATTTTCCCCTTTAAAGTAAATAAACCAAAAAAATTAAAATCCAGTAAATAAAAATGCACAGTATTCTTACGTGGAAGGCGGATGCTTGTCAATATCGTGCCTCCGGGCAGCATGCCGCCGATACAGCGCAGTGATAACGCCACACACTCCCGTGCACAGCAGAGCGGCCACTGATAACAGGGACACCAGCATCGGAGACAGCGGGATGGAGTTGCTCACTCCTGCTGAAGGAAAGCTTGGGTTAGTTGGTACAAGGGTTACGTAATGAACAGTTGCTCACTCCTACTGAAGGAAAGCGTGGGTTAGTTGGTACAAGGGTTACGTAATGAACAGTAAGAAACAGGTATCATTTATTAATTTATCTTCATTATTTGAGTTGAAAGGCTTCCACTGCTGTATATAGGCCTCCCCCAAGCATCGTCACATCAAGTGGTCTTGTGCTTCTCCTATCCCATGGATTCACGCGGTCTTCACCAGAGCCTTTAGAGCGAGTTTTTTAACGTACTCACCCGTGATAACGTAAACGATATCTTATGTCAAAAAGTACGGTACCTATACAAAAAAGACGTTTCTCCTTACCGTCCCCAGACGGCGCTTATCCAGTTTCAATACAAATTGACGTTTACGTTAACGCGATTGAGGGTGAGTAAAAACTCGCACTAAGGCCTCAGATCATCGGTTCCCCTAGTAGGAGGCCTTCCGCTTCCGATACGCTTTCCGGTGCGCACTTATTAAGTGGTGTAAATCACTCACTAAGTAACAGGATTTGTTTTCACACAATCACTATCAATTTAGCCGAAATAAGTCCATTTCTGGTATGTTCCAATGGTGGCCCTCATGTTTTGCCGCATCAAGATAACTATAGACTGCCTCATATGACAATAATCATTAACAATAAACTTGCCCATAACCGTAATTACCAAGAAACCAAAAAAAGAAAAATAATTCTAAGACGACCTACACATGTCAGGCTACATTCGAGTCGACAACTTTTGTTGAACAACAAAACAAAACATTCATCAATACATATTCAATTAAGCTGTGTCGCTTAGTATGATTGATAGATGATAGACTTTAACAAAATGATATTCTATCAGCGATTACAATTTGATTGACAAAAAATCCACAAAGTATGGGACAAGCCTACCGGTGCTGAATCTGCCGTGGTTATTCTCTAACACTTATGCAAAAACGCACTATCGCTACGAGTATTACATTTTAGCATGACAATAGTAGTCATTGGCCCACCTACATTTTAATTAATTAGATCAGTCCTAGTTCATCCTTAATATTATTATGTGAATTGCACAGATGGCTGTATAGTCTAGTTCACCAAAGTTGAAATTAAACCTGCTGCAAGTAATGCAAGTGTCAAATTATCTAAAATCGTCACAACCAATTCATTAAACAGGCTTTCACACTATTAACTAACCTATGACTCATTTCAACGCAAATTAACACAAAGTACATCACAATGATTCCGCTTTGTAATCACAACAGCCACTAATCTCGGTTTACAGACCATGGCTCCCCATGGGGGCCGTAAGAAGTTCCTAATGAGCTGCAGGTACCAGGGGAACATAGGCTATGGGCAGTGGCATCGACGTGTGTTAATAGCATCATTTCTACCTCACAAACACGTTAATTATGGATCGTTCAAATAATAGGAGGGTACGCAAACAGTGGATGTCTTCCGGATGGTATGAGAAATATAATGATGGCTTTTTCGGATTGTGCGCCGTTTGTAGGTTTTGTGTGGCGGGATTGCGTATTTGCTCTTTGGATTAAGTGAGGGAGGAAAATAAAATATGGCAATGCTGTTAATAGTCATCTCCCTATTATCCACCTTTTTGAATGAAAGCTTCTTTAGCCGCATTGAACGATTTTTTATTTGGGGCAAAACTTATGGGTGCGCGTCAGTGACAAGCCACGTCATCGATATGCTTGTGTGACGTGACGCCGCCGGCCGCCTCTGTCACACAAAACACAGTTATTCCAAAGTTTTAAGTTTTCACTTCCTGTCGGCAGTCCTCATGACTGCCCATTTTTTAACCGACTGCCCAAAAAGAAAGAGGTTTCTCAATTCGATATATGTTTTTTTTTGTGTGTTCGCAGATAAATTCGTCGTTTGTGAACCGATTTTGATGATTCTTTTTTTTTGTTGCGACATCCCAAGGATGGTACCATGATAAGAAAACTACAGGATATGATGATGGCGTCACATATACATCGGAGACATCGAGGGAATTCCTCAAAAATATAGGCAAACATATAGCGATTTTAGTATTTTTATCAGCAATGCAATCATTTGTCACTCAGAAAGTGTCATTTGGTGAAAAGGAACTGATGAAGAAGACCACAGATGGCCGACCATGATGAAGCAAATACTTACAAATAAATGGTATTGATGAAAATGGTAACATCGAACTGATCTGGTAATGAAGCCGGAAGGTAGGCACTGGAATTCCGAAATAAAACAATGGATCCTAGTCGTGTTTGGTCTTATTGTAATCGTCATGAGATTTACTTTGGCTATAAATGATTTTCATGGTATTTGGAGGTACCTACCCAAACTAAAACGGAAAACAATAGGTACGAAAGACACCGACTTCGGAAAAGAAAGTTATTTTTCGCTTTGTAGTGTTTTGTTTTGGATGTCGGTTTGATTTTTTTGTTAGAATTTTTTTATTTATCTTCTTGTTATTATTAATACACCAAAAAATATATATATTTTAATTCTAGTTCCACTTTTCAAAAAGCCATTAAAAACGCCACCCTGAATATTATAAATAGTTGCATCTGCTGCCAAGCTGAATTTCTGAAAATCCAGTTTATCGGATATCAGAGCTGGCATAATTGCAGATACATGAGAATTTTAAACTTTGCGCGAACTCGAACTGGCTGGCATGAACGTTGATTATTATGTGTATATCCAATCGTCATACTGATTTCTGGGCGAAAAAATATTTTTCTTTCTTTTGTCGTTCTCTTGCGTTTATCCTTTTTATTTGGGTTGCGTGCCACATTCATGTCTTTTTTTTCCATTCTGTGTCATTCGTCATCTTAGTCTATTGCTACTGTATTTCTAACCATTAATAGACTTTCGCACAATCCCGCTATTGTTTCTTCTTCCCCTACTTTTTTAGCCATTCATATTCATACACAAAACTGTCAAAACGTTGTCTCATTCCTCCAGATCATAATATACCCATACCAAGATGGTTAGAGTTCCGTTCCGGATCCATTATCTTTACCTCAACAGTACAGACCTATTAGGCAGTTATGGGGACTGCTGACTGAAGTGTTTTACTTTTTTTTCTTTACTTATAACTTTGGGATATTATGGTTTTGTCTTACAGACGCGCGACGTTCCGTCAAACGTCACATTAGCGTGTAAATGACGCTGTCATATTAGCATGCCGCTGACCCGGACCCTTATGTTTTACCCCTAGCAAAAATCGCTCAACGCAGCTAAAGAATTTTTCACTTCAAAAACCTATTTTAGCATAATAACTACTAGTTTTTTATTATTAAACTATGCACCTGCCATGTTGTCTCTTCACCACCCTTGGTTGACTGGTAGAGAATGCCTAAGGCATTAAGTCCGCCTTTGTACCTTTGTGCATGATGTCTAAATAAATAAATAAATAAATAACTATTAGAAACCACTACTGAGTAATCGCAGCATCTAATTTGTAGTAATTTGCGAACTGTCGTGAATAATGCTCCGGTGCAGTCCAATGAATATTGCACCGCTAGCAGCACTACTACAGATTTACGAGCAACGACTGGTTATTCAACTTAGCTTGTATTGTATTCCTAGAATATTTATTGTATTATAACCTCCACGTGTGGTTTTCATGGAGCCTTGTGTATGAGTTAGGTGGGTTTGTGTTTGTTAACGGATCTTCAAAAACGAAAACTTCTTGTGTTAGATCAGCGGCCTTATTTCGCACTTAAAAATGTTCTCGGTCACGTTAGTGTAAAAATGAATAATCCATTTGTAAAACAGAAAAAGCGCCTTTTGGTGACAATAATGCAAAACCCCTTTTTATATAAATTGACGTTAACACTATTAACTGTGTAAAAAGGGCAATTCCTCCTTCTATGTCCTGGATTGGACGATTCCCATATTTTACAGAGCATTCGCATACCTCAAAAATACCTCTCATCTCTCTACATCTTGACAAGCTTTTGACATTAATCCTCGCTGAGATGATTATTGAGCCTTGAATTTGGTACAAAAATTAAACTTCAGATTTTGCAGAAGTTTTTGACTTATCTTTTAGTGACACTTAGTTATAATGTCAACAAGTAAAATTTCACAATTTAAAAACCCCCGACGCATTTATCTTGCGAAAACACCCCGATTCAAACAGTAAAATGCCCATAACTTTTGAACGGCTGAACCAATTTTATTCAAACATAGCTAAGAACACTCTCGACAAAATTACCTTTCAAACAAAAAAATCTAAATCGAAATCGGTTCATCCGTTTAGGCGCTATGATGCCACAGACAGACACACAGATACACAGATACACAGATACACAGATTCACAGATACACAGCAACACACGTGAAACTTATAACACCCCTTCTTTTTCCGGCGGGGGTTAAAAAGGTGAATTTAGCTAGCTACATATCAGTAATCTGTGGGTGAATTGGATTTCTGCAAAATTTCATGACTAAAAATGTCAAGGCTAATCGTGCGATCTATTTTTTTTTTGTTTCACTTCTTCATCATCATTTTAGCCGAAAGACGTCCACTGCTGGACCTAGGCCCTCCTCACTTGTCTTGTTTAGCTAATAAAATAAATAAAACTGTATTTTCGTAAACGTCGCCGCGTCGGGTTTTTATCGTTAAGTCGTTAGTCGCGAATTTATTCCCTCAGTTCTATAAAATAGTAGTGGGGGAGCTAGCACGGTTTTTAAGCAAGCATATAAAAAAATTATACTGTCAAAAATCGAGACAAATGGCGTACGATTGGAGAGGCTCATATCCAGCAAAGGACTGCTATAGGCTGACGATGATGGAAACTTCGAATTGGGAACTTTTAAAAAAGCTAACCCTGTCCGGGTTAGAGAAATTCCATAATTTCTTCGTCATATTTGCTAATTAATGTCATTTGGCGACAATCAACAACCGATCAAATGAAAATGAACGGCTCTGCACGTTAATTGGCCTTATTGGAAATCTAAAATTGGATTCCTGACCAAAGTACGTGGCGCACCGCATTAGAAATTCTGCAGTTATAATCTCGGATTTATCTCAGCAAGCCATACCTGCTCAGCCATCAACTCAAAAACTAGGTTTTTTTTTTAGAAAAATGCTGGAGTGCCCTGACTGCCTATACACCTGCACTTTAGAGGACCTAACAAACGCCACTGACGTTGTGCTACATTCGCGTAGTCACCTATTAGTCCCTAAGTATTTAAAGAGTTAACCATCGACTCGAAAAGAACAAGAACTCAAAACTCTGCCAGCTTCCCCTTTATAGAGTGAATTATCACCATTTCATCACTTCTATAAAATGGAGTGAATTATCAAGGCCCAGACTGGTTGCCTTTCATTCATTCCACTGTCTGCTGTTGTAATCGTTTGCGACTGTGAATTACTTTAAAATGTATACCCGAGCTGAAAGTGTACAGTTGAAAGATTTTCGTGCATTGTTAGCGTAAATGAAATACGGATAAATAACAGTTTTTTAATCATCACCACACACACTCACATACCCACACTCACTCACATAAACAAACATACCTAAACACTAAACAGGCATACATACATTCACATACATACACACACAACGCACACCCACTCACATTGTGTTTTGTGGCATTATTATATTTATTTGTCATTGTTGAATCTGTCTCCCTAATTTACCAGATAGTTTTAGTTTATAAGTTCAATCAAACGATTGTCTATTTAATTAAATATTTGTTATGTTATACTTGTTGTTCATGGGGTAAGGACCTGGTGATCTGTAATACAGGTTAACACCTATAATAGACACCAGCTCCGCACACTCACTTGACTGCAAAATATTCCCTTGTAAATTGAATTTATAAGTTGTTCCATAAGGTCATGTTTTTGTGAGGAGAAATAAAGATTATTATTATTATTCACAGATTAAAGGATCACTTATTCTAATGTCATTAAAGTGTTTTGTTTGTAAGAGACACGCAAAAATTAGTATACAGAATTTTATCATCACTGATATAAAAGCCACCCTGTTGCTTATTGCTAAAGACTGCTTTTTATCTTGGCAAAATGCACGGTTCTTATAGGATAAGGCCGAAGATATAATGTAGTTTCGTTTAAATATTATATCTTGATGGCACTGAATATCAGATCAGATAAACAGAACAGAGACCGACCGTAAGATTCCTCGTAACCTACCTGATAAGATTCCTCGTTAGCCTTTTATAGGACGCTAACCGCTATAAAATTGTTGTGGCTGAAGAGAGTATTATTGGGAGTCATTAGGAAATCCAAAACTATGTTTTTTTAGATACGATACGTATTTTCAAATAAAGTTTTCGTATATTTAATTAACAATTAATTCATCTTTTCGCTAAATAACATCAACCTCGTATTGTTATACTTGGTAAGTACTTATTAATTATTAAAAAGCTTATCAGCAATTAGCAATTATTTCTTTACAATAATAAAGAAATAATTGCAGAAATTAGGAGTTACACAAAGTAAAACATTCGTGTGATTCTTTCTGGCCCGACCCTGGAGGCGTCATTATTAATTTTCTTTTGGAAACTTTTCGTTTTAAAACAATTTAATTGTAATTCGAAATTGTATACCTACTGTTTTCCATTTTAATTATAAGAAGGTACGTAGGTAGGTCGTTGCTTAGGAAACCAAACGATCATTTGATACCATAAAAACATTGCCACTCTTACCAGGAAGTATCGTATAACCCATTAACTCGGTTGTGGAGGTCAAATGAAGACTCCTCAGGAAAAAACAATGAGATGAAAATGTTAAATTAGAGGTTGTAAATGTTAAAAACACACTTAAAATTTTATGGCCGTCCTGTTTTTTGCACCTGGGTGTGCCAATTGTATGAAAAATATCTGTCAAAGAGATCATAAGGCTGTTAAATTGATGGATGAACGATTAATATAATTCTGTCAGCATTCTATCATCCAGAGGGATCCATACGATTTATTTATGGATGGCTTCCATTATGGTTATGCTGGTGGTTCGTTTGTATTGTAGCCATGTATGTATTCTCAAGATGAACTTCTTCACAAAGATCTCCACAGCTAATAAAAACTACAGTTGGCAGCTTACAGTCACCCAAAGGGCAATGATGATCAAATCAGAAATGTAGAGATCCGCAAGAGAACCAGGGTAACCGACGTAGTCCGAAAAATTGCCAAACTTAAGTGGCAGTGGTCAGGGCACATTGCTCGCAGAACGGATGGCCGATGGGGCAGAAAAGTTCTGGAGTGGCGACCGCGAACCGGAAGACCTTGCGTTGAAAGGCCTCCCACCAGGTGGACCGATGACCGGGATCCGCTGGATGCGGTGCGCACGAAACCGGTCAATGTGACGACGCTTGAAGTAGACGTCTTTCAGCTGATATTATGATGATAATGATGATGATGAATAAAAACTATCCTCCACACTTCTAATCTTACCAGTATACTTATCAGGTGGCCTAATGGCGACAGTATACAGCGTGACTTCTTCGCTCCTGCCCTTAGCGTTGGCAGCATACAGGACTAGTGTGTAGCTAGACCTGCTGTCCAGCTCGTGGACCTCGAAGGTAGGCGTGTGGTTTGATGAGACGTTTGCTCGGACCTGGATAAAATATTGAGATGATTAAAAATAATAGAATTCAAAAACATCCATTCAACATAACAGCAACAAAAACAGACAAAAAGAGAACAATAGTAAAAAAAAACCGGCCAAGTGCGAGTCCGACTCACGCACAGAGGGTTCTGTCTGATTACTAATGTTCATAAACAATGAAAGCAGGCACCGAACATTGCTCTAACGAAGGGACAAAGTTAACTTTGCCATTCGGAAACTGTTGTCCCCTTACATCAATAAACAAAATGTTTACTTTCCCAAGTACATTTTATAAGTTGGTCGACTATTACTCGTTAACTTGTAAAGCCTACTTAGCTGTGATAGTTTTCCTTTTAATTTCGTTATATATACTACTTGCCGTGATTTTTTAGGGTTCCGTACCCAAAGGGTAAAAACGGGACCCTATTACTAAGACTCCGCGGTCCGTCTGTCTGTCTGTCTGTCTGTCTGTCACCAGGCTGTATCTCGTGAACCATGACAGCTAGACAGTTGAAATTTTCACAGATGATGTATTTCTGTTGCTGCTATAACAACAAATACTAAAAACAGAATAAAATAAATATTTGAGTGGGGCTCCCATACAACGAACGTGTTTTTTTTGCCGTTTTTTTGCGATAAAGGCACGGAACCCTTCGTGCGCGAGTCCGACTCACACTTAGCCGGTTTTTTGACATATCTAAGACCAACCATTTAGCATGCAGGACCATTGACTCTAACAAAAATTTCCCATTTAAAGCTTAATTTTACTCAAACAGATCCCTGAATAGAAAAATGGTTTTCACAGACCGGTAAAATTTTTAATGGCCAATCCAACGCTACCCCACACTGTGGGACATACGAGAAAAAAACACCACCACTTAACTTGTACAGGAGGTAACATAAAAAATACTTGATTTTATTTTACCACTTTGTAGGCGTGATTAATATGTATCCATGCCAAATTATAGCTTTCTAGTACCAAGAGTATTAGAGCTAACCTGTGGATGGAAGGACATACTGACGAGCTTGGCGAAACTATAAGGATTCCTTGTTGACCACGGAACCCTAAAAAGTACAGATACGAATTGCGCTGAGCTGCCCGATACCGAATGGTTAGTTAGTTGACACGTCAAGATTTCGTCTTTTATCACTTCTTTCAGCGTAGATGACTTATTACTGCAATATTATTAGTACGTTAATAGCACAATGCATGTAAATTGCATATAGGTACTGGAGCTTTCAAATACCGAAAGTACTAAAAAAAATGTAAACTGCAATAAAATATCAACTGAAAACCTGATCATGACATAATTCCGTTTGGAATTTAATATCATTGTATTTTATTGACTGTACAAAAATACCAGCAAATTAATTTCAATTTGTTTTAAAACACATTAATAATAATGCCTATATTAATGAAGCTACGTCATAATGGCTCTAGTTTAAACCTGAAAATCCGTACTTATTCGTTTATTAGCAGAAACATTTGAATTCACGCATAGCTAACACATAATTATGCAACTTATACGCAAATTATTGAAGCAGAACTTAAAAAAAACTAATTTGGCCAAACAATCGCTAATCAGTGTCGAGATTGAATTCAGAATCATAAAATCATTTGCCAAACTGCTCACAGCAGATTTTATAAATAATACCCTAAAAATAAGGAAATAATCTATCACATTATTCATCTTCAGACCACTTACCATCAAAGACGGCAGCTCTAGCACCTCCATATAAAACACCTGCGGCAGGCCTCCGTCGAAGCCCTCCAGACACTCCACCAGCAGCGTGTCAGAGCTTTGGTTTACCACGGAGCAATTTTGCAGCGCCGTGGGGTTCCCTGCTGAAACCGACTCGATTTAGGAACATTTTCATCAGATACTTACCGTTAGTATGTAAAGAGTATGCGTAAAGGAAAAAATGAAAGATATCTTGGTATTGAAAGAAGGATCATACAATTTGGAAACTAATTTTTATAGGCAGATAGATGCTAAACAAACTGCTCTGAAATGGAGCCTTCCATTTGGGAAATGAAACAGAAAAGTGAATGATGTAATGAGAATCCCGCAGACAGGTGGAACGCTAAAATGTGACAATGATGCAAAAACGCTTTTTCAAAGAAATTGTTGGTAGAGCAATTACATAATAATTTTAATGAAAACGCTTTGTCGTATTGTCGCGACGCATCTGTCTTCGGAAATCTTTATTTTCAAATTGGATAAAAAATTATGATAATGGTACAATTCTGCGAAATTTTAAACCTTTACTGATATGAACCATTTGTCTGTTTGTTTGTTTTTTTTGTCGAAATAGAGCTTGTAAACTGGCAATTTTTACGATTTATAACACGTACCACATTTATTACAATTACGGCATGTGTAACACCTAAATTACGATGACAAGCGATAAAATACAAAATACTGTAACTTTGTATTGCACAGTTTATCATCACTGCGATAAACAACCGACGCAAACTTTCTCTCGCAAGCAAACAGTAACTTTGTAACGCGTTTTGCTGTTGCAAATTGAATTACACACACACACACATCGAAGATGAATCAATAGCCATAGAGTTTAAGTGGAAGGTTGGTATCGACTGGTCTGTTTCACTGGGGAGAATACAAGTCAGCTATCTTCACTTATCACCTATCTTGGTAGTTGTCAAAGACGGCTAGGGATGGACAGACTACTAACAATGATATCGGTACTGCGATCACCAAACCGTCTGCAAAGCTTGGTGATTATAAAATCATTCCAAATTTAAAAGATGGCTATTTTGTATGAAGAAGATTTTGGCCATCAACTGAAATCACCTTTCCTTCCATTTTTCCGATTATGTTGTGACGTTATAGCTGCTGCCATATTTAAAGAAGTTTGTTAGAAGAAGATTATTCAAAAGTCATCAGACAATTTGATGTTCATTTTTTTTAGGACCTCCAACGAAAGATGTATAAAATATATGTGTTTCTTAAGATCACCAGACTCTCTTAGAAACGTGGTCACCATAGCCACATCTTCTCCAAATATGTCTATTATATTAAGATAATCTACATAAACAGTTCACTCTTAAGGGCTGTCATAATGAATTACCTGCAGCAACGAGCTTGTACAAGCAGGGAGCCTCCTGCTTCCCCACAGAGTTGGTGGCCGAACATAGCACCGTGCCGAAGTCCATGTCAGTTGTCGGAGTGTAACGCAGAGTAGAAGTGTTGCCGTACGCCGTGTATAAGCTGATGGGAGAAAAAGAAATTGGTTAGTTGAAACAGCTCAGTATAAACTGAACAGGTTTTTCTGTGGGATCTACTCTGAAATAAAAAAAATAGAGCTGTTTAACCGGTTGAATGCAGTAATTACCGAATCAATTAAAAAGCCATTGTGCCATTGCGCAAGTCACATTAAGCAAGCGTGAATCACCACACTTGCTCATTGCGGGTTGGCGAATTCAGACAACACAATTCTCGTGCCTTATCTGTACGACAAGAGGTCTTTGCCCTATAGTGGGATGGTTACAGGATGGTATAATTATTTATTGTGTCTCGCGTGGATCCACGTTTTGGGCACTCGTCAGGTGAATAGGCTCAATTGGGCTTTATAATAAAAGAGTGGACTGTATTAAAATAGGTAGGTAAATTACTATAATTTACACGATCAACTCAGGTTGAAATATCTACAAAGAAATGCCCGTGTTGGCTGGCGTCGGTGAGCTGAGTGGAGCGGCAGGCGCGCAGCTGGCCGTCGCGTCGCGGGTTCGGTTCTCCGACTCCCCGCGCCCCGCGGACGCCCGCTCATATGTGATGCTCCAACAACAGGATTAATTGGCAAAGTGTTGGATCATTCGGAACCCTTCATGATGGTTGAGCTGAGTGGTGCCAATCCATGTGTCATGTTCGTGAACGGGCGCCGTCAGTTGGGATTGGTTATAACTTAGCTGCCTCCGCCTGCTTTTAATTACCTATTTATTGTATTTTAATTGTTTGTTTTACTCTAGACGCTTTACCGTGCACGTTTTTTTTAATATTGTTCTCACATATATGTATTTTTCCAACAAGAACAATGCAACCAAATAATTGTTAAACAACTTTTTTTTAAAGAGTTAGTGTGGAGTTTCTTGTCCGTTCTTCTCCATAACAAGCTACATTTCTGAATGGACGGTAGAATCAATTAGTATTATTTATTTTTAAATTAATTTTTTTAATGACTCTGAAAAGTGCCGCGTAATGGCCTATTTGAATAAAGAAATTTTGAATTCACAAAGACAAAATGCCGTGCAAGTGCCCTCCCCAAGCCACAGCACACCGACCGGTCCCCTGCTTCTCTCATACAACGGGCTCCACAAGAACGTCGGGCCACCTCGTGAGAAGCCTGATGTATGGAACAGCACTTTTGTTTTTTTGTATTGTTTCTATAGTATTTTTAATCGTAAATTTTTTAATCCTATAAAAAATGGCAATGAAGTGTGAGTTAGCCTGAACTTTCAATGTTTGAACACTGAAGTTGCGGCAACATTTACCCCCAAGCGAATATTGTGTTTGCTCTGCAGTATAACTTGGTCTGGATGTAAGATGAGCTAACCGACGACAAAGTTTATTATACCAAAACGCTTGCCAAATACCTAGTTCTTTGTTGATTCAGAACATAAATATGATACCGTGTACACTGTCTTGAATTCGAATCCGATCCTGAATCAATCTATAAATCCTGAATAGTAACTCTCAAAACAAAGTCCTGATTCTCAATCCCGTATTAATTTTATTTAAATTCGGTACTAGTTAATATAAAACGAATCAACAAGGAACAGATGAGTCTTCTAATACTACCCCATAAATGAAAAAAAATTGGCCAAGAGCGAGTCGGACTCGCGCAATGAGGGTTCTGTACAAACAGCTACATTCACCAAAATAATTAAATAACATTACTAAAGTTTTTAAACTATGAGGGCACCGAACATTGCTCTAATGATAAGATATACAAAATTGAGGGCAAAATTAATGTTTGCAGTTGGAAAACTGTAATCCCCATACATCGACTTAAATCGCGATCAGTTTACCAACTGCAAAGTTTTTTTTTTTTTTTTTTGATATAGGTACAAATTTACGGTTAGATGCTTTTAGATCAACGTAAAGTACTCAGAATTTTGATTCCCTTGCGAGTGTAAAATAACGGCTGTATCCCTTGATTGCGTTGATCTAGAAAATTATTTTTTTCACAGCTGCAAGGGGTTGCAAACTTGAGTATATGATATTAATTTAAATTCGATACCTTCGCGCGTACCCGAGATAAAGGGTCTTGACAGAAAGATGAACAACAAATTGATCCTAGGTTTCCCTTTTTCCTTTTGAGTTACGGAACCCTAAAAAAATTTTCAACATCGAATGTCACCACCAGAACTTCTCAAAATAAATTCTTCAGATGGCATTTGGCTATTTCGAACCCGTAATCAAGCCTACCATTCAAGTTCAAATGCCAAACTAAACTAGGCGTAGCTCAGCAAATTCAGTGGCACAATGACAAAGAGAACGATCGTCCACTTCAAACCATTGCTCTTTACTGGACTGTGGCATGAAAAGACAGATACAAAAGGCCCAGTCGAAAACAGGCGCACACACACATAGACGCGTACATAACGCGATTTCAAACAAATGCCGGTCACAAGTACGCTTGAACTCACTGTACGTGAAGCGTGTCAATGTGTGCTTGTGTTTTCGCTCCTTGTATGGAATTTACCTTCTGTACTTTATGTATTCTGTGACTAGATATCCGCGTATGACACAACGTGTGGGATTTCTAGATTGCTAGTCCTCGACTGACTAGATGAAAGCGTAGTCTTCCGTATGAATGCGTTTTGTTGCTGCGTTCAAAGTAATTCTGAAGTGCTTGTGTTAATAAGAAAACCATAGACCGTGATAAATAATTTTAGTTCTGAGATAGTTTGCAATTATGAAACAATACTGCATCGTAGAGCGTTAAAGGTACAAAATTTCGATTTGAGTTTTAGATTAATCTAATAATGCATTCTAGAGTTACACACACAAGTCGGATACAAAACCAGGCTTGAAATGACCATGTACTCCAAGCAAATAAACGTATAATGAGAAAATCAAAGCTTGATTCTGGCGAAATGTTCAGCATTGGGCACGCTTCAGAAACGCCGCATTAACGCGCGAATCCATGTCGCCACATAAACACTTAATATGCATGAGTATCCCTACAAGTGCTCAAAACTAGCGTTGCATAGACAAACTATTGGCTCACGAACCGCGTCGAACGACACCACAGAAAAGGCTCATAGCGTTCAAATGCAAACGCTTTAGCCACTGCAGTAATTAGAGCTTCGAATATGGACGTTGGTTGGACGTATCTAGCGACCAAAATGCCGCCGAAAACTGCCTATCTGACCCGTTAGCAGCTTAAATCTTGAGCTTCCCTGAGCCGATTTTCATTACTGTTTTATTCGGCAAACTTTTACAGGCTTTGTTTAAGTTCAGGTCAGGAATAAACCAGAATTATCGTAAGACTCTCGTGGCGACGACGGCGAAAGAACTTCTTACTTAGTAAGTTTGTTTAAAATCTGTTCTTCTGAGAAACCAATATTTTGACAGTTAAGTAGTTTATTGTAAAGGTCTCTGGGATAATACTTTCGTGATGTAATTATAATTGTTTGTGAGACGACCGTAATTTTAGACTTGACACTAATTTTATTACTTTGATACAGAAATATTTTTGTTTACGTTTATATTCAAAACAGGGTTCCAAAATATTCCGTTCCAGGAATTTAGATTCACAGATGTGAACGTTTACACGAGGCGATTTTAATAACATAATTTCATACCTGTATTATATACCGAAAGGGCTAGGCAGAGATGTATCTTTTGTAAGTAGATATTTAACCAGAGTCCCTAGGCAAGTGTAATTTTAAATGCCAAAATTTTATGGTTGTAATGCACTAAAGTGTTTGGAAATACTTTTATTATGCGTACAGCTAGGTAGTGCAATTTCCTGC
Source organism: Orthosia gothica (assembly GCA_949775005.1). Classification (NCBI taxonomy): domain Eukaryota; kingdom Metazoa; phylum Arthropoda; class Insecta; order Lepidoptera; family Noctuidae; genus Orthosia; species Orthosia gothica. Next base: position 16,516,583 of record OX459065.1, read on the forward strand.
CGGAGTCTGTGTTTCCCGATAGCTACAAACTCGGGGTTTTTAAGTAATGAGTGAATAGGTTACTTCAAGACAAGCATGCTTTACAATCGACCACATCATCGTTTACCATCAGGTGAGATAGTGGTCAAGCACGAGCATATGTATAATACAAAAAATTATAGGATTCATCATATGAGATTTCGACAGCGGTTGCCAAATACTATACATTTTTGAAGTTTTTCCAACCGCTATCGCAACGTTTTCGTTGACAGAATGTGACTTGTCGGGAGCCTTCGTTATGTTTAGGTAGGTAATTCTGATCTATATTATTTTGGTCATCTATAAAATTCAGGTTCTGGGCTGCAATTGAAAACTATTAGATGGAAATCTCAATTAGTTACTAATATTTTGTGTAACGATTATAATCGATCCTCATACTAAGAGGTATACCGCTTGCAAATTCTCAACCAACAAATGATACAATAAGAATGATAATGATAATGATGAAAGGTATAATTTCTTAACAGTAAAATATTTTTTAAAGTCCCACAATGAAACGGAAACTGTCAATAATTTCGATATACACACGAACCATTGCGTCAAACTGCATTTTTCACAAATTGCTTCTCAATGTCAGAGCCAACAAATTGATATCCAGATGGAATTATTCACCAAAAACGGACACCACGTTCAAATTGTTAGTTATCAAATCGTGTTATTTGTATGCAGATTCAATTATCTATTGCACAGTGTGAAATTGATACGGTCATATGAGCGGGTTGTAAACTTAAATCAATACCTATGGGTGTAAAATTGCAATTTTATTTTTAAAGCTTTTTTTTATTTCGTTTGCTATTGCCATTAAAATTCATATGTTATCTATTGCTTATTTTCACATCATATTTTTAGTGAAACATTTTTAAACCTATTCCTGTTTGTTTTTTATTTGCGTTTGCGTGCTTCGGGATTATAGGTATGTACCGACCACTTATTTTCGGGTTCAAACGAGCTCTTCCTTTTATTCATGATTTTATTGCCTGGCAATTAGACTGTTAGATTAATCCAAAAAACATGTAGTTCAATTATTTGGTTAAGATTTCGATTATGGGCCGTTGATTTTTGGCGCGGGGAGTGTGGAGGGGGAGGGGCGAGGTTTGGCTATCCCCCAGCACCATCCCCACCACTCGGAGCCCGGATGGTTATGGAGATATCCATGGTTAAAGTTTTCAGGTTAGAATAAAAATTGCCTTAAATCTGGAACAAAAATAGGAGCCTCCTATTTTTGTCTGCAGGGTCTATAAAGTAACCTAACATGAAGGAGATGACGGGAGCTGAAGTGAGCGAGCAAAGCGAGCGAACTTCAGCTCCCGTCATCTCCTTCGAACCTAACCTATCCGTGTCGGGGTGCCCTAAGTTCCCGAGCTCGCTTCGCTCGCTCTTGGACTATTTCGCATTTTTTTACCTGACGAAAATCATAAAAAAACATAAAATTTCCGAGTCTTAAAAATTTGTAAAAAGCTTTCTATTTATGTGTACTACGTACAAAAAAAAACTTCAAAATCAACGGCCCATAATGGAAATTTTAGCCAAAATGCGCAGCTTCGTTCTCGTGGCCAACCTTTGGGGTGATGCAGAAACAAACACAAAGTCATTCAAAGGTAATTGAATCATTAGGTTATCTTAATCTAACTAAATCTTAGAGTGGTGATAAAAAAGATATCAATAACTATCGACCTATTTGAGTTTTGTCAGTTATCACTAAGGTAATTGAAGGACTAATCAACACACGCCTAACCACTTATCTCGAAAAATTTAATATTCTGTCCAGTTCACAATTCGAATTTCGCTCATTTCGCTTTCAACACTGTACCAGGCCCCTCAGAAAGTATTGCGAAAAAAAGTTTTTATATATGGGAGACTGGCCAGTTATAATGTTTTTCGAAAATATGATTATTTATAAGTAAAAATAAGTAAGTTCCAATTTCAAAATTTCCCTCCACATTTTTTGCGAGTTAATTCAAAGTATTGTGTCTCACTGAAATATGGATCTGCGCCGGGAACATTTTAGAGCTATGATTTTATACGATTTCAAGTGTCGCCTGAAACCGGATGAATCGTACGATAGACTTCAAATGGCATTCATGGATGAAGGCCCTTCCAAGGCAACCGTGTATTGTTGGTATAACGAATTCAAGCGCGGTCGACCAACTTTGGGGGATGACGAAAGAAGCGGTCGCCCTTTGACGGCTGTTACCGAAGAAAACGTGCTAGCAGTGAAAAATTTAATCCAAGACAATAGGCGAATTACATATCAAGAGATTCAACACATATTGAAGATTCGATCGGGAAGCGTTCACGAGATTCTACACAGCCATCTTCGCGTGAGGAGGATAGTATCACGCTGGGTGCCGCACAACCTCACCGATGCTCAGAAGCAGGCCCGGGTGGAATGGTGCCGTGATATGCTTAACAAATTTGAAGCAGGCTCGTCTCGGCGTGTTTACGACATCGTTACAGGTGATGAGTCCTGGATTTATCAATACGACCCAGAAACCAAGCGCCAGTCGACTGTTTGGGTGTTTCAAAATGAGCCAACGCCTACCAAAGTGAAGCGATCTAGAAGCGGGGGTAAGATTTTGATCGCTAGCTTTTTTAATTTGACTGGCCACTTGGTATCAATTCCCTTACGGGATCAAAGAAGCATTAATGCCGAATGGTATACTACCAAATGTTTGCCAGAAGTTTTCTCTGTTATAAGCAACAAGCGACCAAACACAGGGCTCCGCGGGCTACTGCTCCACCACGACAATGCACCTGCGCACACCGCACTCAAAACGAGGGACTTCCTGGACAGCACGCCAGTCAAACTCCTGGGTCACCCTCCTTACAGCCCTGATCTAGCACCGTGTGACTTCTTTTTATTCCCAAAAATAAAAAATCAGCTCAAAGGGATACAATTTTCGTCGCCGGAAGATGCGCTGGCTGCGTTCGAGCAGGCTGTAAACGAGGTGTCTGCGGCGGACTGGAAAAAGTGTTTTGAAAACTGGTTTAGGCGCATGAATCTTTGTATAGAGGCTGGTGGAAAGTACTTTGAAAAGATTTAATAAAAATATATGTACGTATAGAACAATTTTTTTTAGTTTCGCAAAACTTTCTGAGTGTCCCTGTCCCGACTCTTGTGAAAAATATGGAGTATATAGGCATTAGGGGTACTCCAATTAAACTCTTAACTGATTACCTAAAAAACCGTACCCAAAGCGTAAAAATTGACAGTTTCGCTAGTTCTGACACTAAAATTGAGTACGGCGTGCCCCAGGGAAACGTTTTAGGTCCAACATTATTTATGATAAACCTTAACGAAGTAACTAATCTCGAGATTGAGAGAGGGCTAGTATTCTCGTATGCGGATGACACTACCATTGTATTTAATGGTAATTCCTGGAACTCCGTTTTTGAGGCTGCTGAGCATGGTCTCCATAAGGTTGCAAACTGGCTCAAGTCTGCCATCCTTACCCTGAATATAGCCAAAACAAATTACATTTGCTTTGCTATAAATAAGCGTACACTTCCCTCCCCCCCAAACTTAATATTAAGGATTCATACTTGTGACTTTACTAATACTACGCAATGTGGATGCGAGGAGATTAGATGTGTGAAATCTACTAAATACCTTGGAGTACTCCTGGACCACTAACTTTCTTGGCACCCTCAAATTGAAGCTTTAAATGATAGGATCCGTAAACTCATATGGGTCTTTAAAAAGTTGAGACATGTCACCACTCAAGACCTACTAAAACGTACTTATATTGCATTGGCACAATCAGTTATGTGTTATTGTATTTCCATCTGGGGTGGTGCCACTAAAATTAAATTCCTTGAAGCAGAAAGAGCCCAGAGATGCTTGTTAAAGACAATGTTCTTTTAGCCATTTAGATTTCCTACTGACGAACTATATCTAACTAATAATATTGTCACTTAGAAAACTTTATATTATCAACTCAGTACTTAAACTACATAAAAGAACTATGTTTTGGCAGTCAAACGGAGCAGACGTGTAACTGATTTATTCCCGAGAAATTATTTTCAATGTGCGCAATAAGAACCCTTAAAGTAACAGTGTTAAATACCGAAACTAGCATACATTGAGTGATACGGTAACGACTAATTGCTTCTACACTTCGGCGCACCGGCGGTGCGTGAGCCCCCCGCGCGCACTTCGAGTAAAAGAGACATCTGCATTTTTCATCTCTATCGCGCGACGCGCCTACGCATATCACGCAGGTATGCTACAAAACTTTTAACTATGAGTGATCGCCGCCCGCCACAGTCCAGAAGAGGACCAGTAGGGCAATCCTGTTCGCACTCACAACCGGACTTATCAAAAATTTGTGATAATGATGCGAAAAACAATGTTAGCTGCCGGAAAAGGAAGGACAGAGAATGCTGTGATGTGTTAACTGCACTCAATGACTTTCGGGTGGAGATGATCTCAATACTTCAAACAAACTTGAAACCGATGCGTGATGACATATCTACAATGAAAGATCAGATAAATGATATTAAAAGCTCAACCAACAAATTGTTGACAGAACACAAAAACATGAAAGAAAAAATCTCAGTACTACAGCAAAACTGTGCCAACACGGAATCGAAAATATCTACGCTTGAAGTTGAAATCGAAAATATTAAATCTACCACTTCAAAACCTAGCACATCTGATATTTTTGCTGGTGAAAAAATTATTTCTGAATTTCAGGAAAGGAATAATAGAAGTAAAAATGTCATAATGGTAGGCCTGCCAGAGCAGACGCTGTCGGATAGCTATCCGACAGCGTCTGCTCTCGTGAAACTGCAGATGTGAGCGCTGCTCAGGCTGTACTGCAAAGTGTAGTTCTGGAAATTCCTGAGGTTGTCAAGGCTATGCGACTTGGTAAATACGCTCTTGGAAAAAATCGTCCGCTGAAGATATGCTTTAAAAGCTCTCAGGAAGCAAAGGAAATATTGCGGAATAAAAATAAGGTACCAAGCAGCATCAAATTATACTCAGATCAGACCCCTACTCAAAAAAATATAATGAAAGAAATGAGCCAAGAGTTGGCTCGACGCAAAGAAAACGGGGAAAAGGATCTGATTATCAAGTATGTTAGCGGCACTCCAAAGATCGTAGAAATGCCTTCAAAAAACCGCAATCCCTAATCTCGCCTGTCTTGCAAAACCACACAAATGAAACTATTACCTATCAGCTATGTCACACCTACCAGGATTTATATACATCAAAATCTACCTTAAATTTATTTTACGCAAATGCGAGAAGTATATGCAGGCGAGGAAAATTTGACGAACTGAAATGTTCCTTACAATCGATCGATAACACAACCCATGTTATCCTACTCACGGAAACATGGTTAAGATCAAAAGAGGATGCAGAATCATTTAAACTACCTAACTACACACATTATTATAATCTCAGAACAGACTCAAGAGGCGGAGGGGTTTCCATATATGTTCATAATAATATAAATCATAGTGTGAACGAAGAATCCTACATTGGAGGTATAAACTACCTTTGGGTAAGTCTAGAAAAATATGCACTGAGCATAGGTTTAGTCTACAACCCTGGCACAACCAATATAAAGGAGTTTCTTGAAGTGTACTCATCACAGTTGATTAGCAAAAAGCGAGCTCTTGTCTTTGGTGATTTTAACATCGACCTATTAACAAAAAATAGCAGCAGCAAACGGTATAGAACGGCCGTACAAGAATCTGGCTACGAAATTATTAACCATATCAGCGAAGACCACTGCACACGTGAAACCACTTCCACAAAGACCATTCTCGATCACGTATGCACAAACTTGAACATAAGGGCTTCCACATGGCAATTGTGGACTCACCCATGTCCGATCATAAACAGATTTACCTATCAATGAAAAAAAGTAAATCACCACCTAGAAAACATGCCAATTATGATGCAGTGAACTACGAAAAACTCTTCGAATATATCAAAAGTACGAACTATCCGTCAAATGACAACTACTACGACAACCTTGAACAGTATATAAAGTGTGCAATACTTGAAAGCAAAGTTACTAAAACTAAAGTCCTAAATCCACCCCAACAAGACTGGATATGCAGAGATATAATAACAAAGATTCATGAAAGAAATGTAGCTTGGCACAAATTGAAGCAACATCCAGAAGATGAAGAATTAAATAAACAATTTATAAAAGAAAGGAACAAAACTGCAGAAATAATACAAAATACTAAAAAGAAATACTACTATGAAACATTCAAGAAATACTCAGGAAATCCAAAAAAGATGTGGAAACTAATTAACACACTGTCCAACAACAAGGTCAAGACACATTGTACTCCTCCAAATCTTCTAACCAAAGACGGGCCTGTAACCGATGGTAGTGAAATCTGTGAGACTTTTAACGTCTTCTTCTCAACGATCGGTTCAACACTCGCTAACGCTATCCTAATGACACAACAAAGACACAACGTAGATACAGCACTGACAACAAATTATACTCATCAACTAACTACTTTTACACCGTGCCAAACGGACGAAATCTCAAAAATAATCGCTAGTCTTGATCCAAACTGTAGTGTAGGGATTGACGGGATAACCACAAAAATAATTAAATGTTTAAGAACCTTAATTTCAGACAAACTGACCACATGTATTAATGAACATCTTGCTGTGGGAACGTTTTCAGATGCCCTAAAAATCGCTAAAGTTACTCCTATCCTTAAATCTGGCACAAAAAGTGACCCAAACAATTACCGGCCTATCTCAGTCCTTCCTGTCGTCTCGAAAATCTTTGAAAAAGTTGTTTATTCTCGATTAGTCAAATACCTCACCTCTATTAACTTCCTTTACAAACGACAGTATGGGTTTCGTTCTCTGTCCAACACTTTATCAGCCACTGCAGACCTAATAACAGCAACAAAAACAAATATTGACCAAAAAAAGATAGCACTAGGCCTATTTATAGACCTAAAGAAAGCTTTCGACACCGTTAGCCACTCAATATTATTAGAAAAGCTCAACAACATAGGTGTTTCAGGGGTAGCACGCAAAATGATTGACTCATACCTAAAGAATAGGTATCAAATAGTAAAAATTGGGGAATACCAAAGTAAACCACACAGCACAGGCTCATTCGGTGTGCCCCAGGGATCGGTTCTTGGACCACTATTTTTTCTTATTTACATTAATTCCGTGCACGAAATTTCATTACACGGACACGTTTCCCTTTATGCTGATGATACCTGTCTTTTTTACTATGGCACTTCGATTGACGACATGATTAAACAAGCGCAGGAAGATTTAAATACACTATCTACTTGGTTCCAACAAAACCTACTTACAATTAATGCTGCTAAGACTAGTTACGTCATTTTTAAACCGAAAAATAAAAATATACCAGCTCACCCTCCCTTGACCCTTGATAATCAAATAATACAGCAAAAACAGTATGAAAAATACCTTGGGCTAAGAGTAGACTGTCAGTTAAACTGGAAAATACAAATTGATCACATTAGATCCAAGCTATCCTCACTTTTGGGCTCATTGCGCAATGTTGTTCATTGCCTTCCTCATCGAGTGCGCCAGACCATTTACAACTCATTAGTGAAACCACATCTAATGTACCTTATTGAAATCTGGGGCAACGCGCCAAAAACTAACCTAAAGGACCTACAGATCGCTCAAAATAAAATCATAAAACTATTATTCCACTACGATTACCTAACACCTACAATTAAAATCTACAGGGAAACGAAACTCATGAGTATTAAGCAACTCCATGTATACTGTACCAGCATGCTCATAAGGAAAATTTTGGACAAGTCCATTCACACACAAATACACTTCACAAAAATACATCAAGTACATAATCGTAGCAGTCGTAGGAAGGATCACATTTTGCTACCACGAGTGCGCACGGTCAATGGCGAGAGAACAATTATTTTTGCGGGCGTTCAACAATATAATAAACTACCTAAAGAGGTAAAGAATGCGAACTCGTTTAATATTTTCAAAACTAAATTAAAAAATCACATTCTTAATAATCACTACTTCCATAAATAGTCTTGCCCTGCTGTTCCGTTGATTTACTGTGGCACCGGAATCGCATTCATTATCTATTTATTATGAATACTTGCGACCGCGGTAATTATTTCTTTTGCGGGTGGATCGAAAAGTTTTGAGTTTTGTGTTTGTTGGTGTTGTTTGCATGCGAAGTGTAATGTTGTTGCGTAAATGATATTATTGTAAAGAAAATCAGTAGCTGCTTAGTTTGTGTGTCAAATTTCTTATAATATAAGTTTAAAAAAATGTTCTCAAGTAAGTGAAATATTTGTAATTTCTTATTGAGAAATAAATTTCTTTAACCATAAAACCTTACCTTACGTATATAAAGCTCATACAGGTAGAAGGAAATGTAAAGCAGTCAGTTCTCCTCCCTGTAGAACTCTTTTTGCCAGACGTCAATTTTTTGCCCATTCTAGCTCTAGTTTTAGCTCACTTTTATAATAAGTTTCATAATAAATATTCAATATATAACCTTCGATTCCATGAATGTAAAAAAAACAATTGTCCAAGAACTCGAGCCGCTTGGATACTGTGATACAGAGAATTTATCATTTGAATACGAACTCTAGACAATACTCATGATTTCTAGTGGTACTTCCCGATCCCAAGATATTACATCGTAGGGCTAGAAATCGCCCAATAGGAGCATAATTCACAATTACTATATGAGAGTTAGATGTTCTAATAACTATCACAATGCCACACTCATACAAACACACACACACACACACAAACACATACACAAAAAATCGTACCAGTATCTTTGCCTTTACATTATTTTTTTTCTTGTTTGTAAAATCTATTTAAAATAGTTTAGTTAACTAGTTACCTAAAATTATGTACATTGATCCTAGGGAGGAGCGGAACCACCCAATACAAGCATTACTACATGCTTCCTGGGTAATTCCAGCCACTGATTAATATTGTAAAAAACCGTTAAAGGAATAAACTATTTTTTATTGCTGCCAGAGATTTGGACCTTGTGCAAACAAAAAAAATGTTTCCTCTTAATAATATTAGTTTAGATTCTTTGTTAAAATATTAGTCTTCAATTCTTACCTCGGCGATATCTCAGTCTGTTCCCCGGAACTGTTGAAAAACCAGCTGAAGTATGTAGGAGGCGGACTGGAGTCCACCATGCACTGGAGCACCACAGTCTCCATCTTGAGTGCCCCGTACACCTCGCCTTCGTTCAGCGTCTTGCACATGGGAGCATCTGGGAAAAGAAATGTTGAAATTAATAATGAAATCTTGGAAATTATTTGAAGTACAAAGATTCAGTACTATCGAGTATGCACAGGAGTGTGGTGTGAGGCAGGGAGGCCTATCCTCCTCAAGACTATTTAACTTGTACGTTGATCAGCTGATCGATGGGCTCAGTAATTGCCATGTCGGTCGTCATATAGATAACGTCTATGTTAATAACATCAGCTACGCTCACGACATGGTGTTGCTGAGTCCATCACTCAAATTGGTTTAAGAAAACTGCTCGATATTTGTGATTCATATGCTGTGGCTCACGCTGTGAGGTACAACGAGAAAAGTGTGAGTATGGTCATTAGAGGTAGCAATAAACAACCGGGGCATGTACCACCTGTCTATCTGAACGGAGTACCTTTAGAACGTGTAGCTCAGTTTAAGTACCTAGTGCACTTCGTGACAGAGACCCTGAAAGATGATGCGGATATTAAACGAAAACGAAGAGCGCTGTCGGTGCGTGCTAACATGTTGGTTCAAAGATTCACAAGGTGTTCAGTAGACGTAAAAGTGACACTGTTCAGAGCATACTGCCAAAACTTTTACGCCAGCACTTTATGGTTCAACTACACCCAGCGGGCCTACAGCGCTCTTCGTGTACAATACAATAAAGCCTTCAGGATTTTGGTGAGGCTCCCCCGATTCTGCAGCGCGTCGGGCATGTTTCTGACGCAAGAGTCGATAACTTTTATGCCATTATGCGCAAGAAAACAGCTTCTCTGATGCATCGGATTCGGGAGTGCGACCACGGAAACCGAAGGATGATTTCTGAGAGGCCAGACTCTGAGGTGCTGAGGAGACTCATCCAGCTTCACGTGAAGAGATAACACTATTACAAAAAGTTAACTAACATAATTTTAAAACCTTTTTTACTAACAACTATAGACATGTAATTAGTCTGCAATTAATGGATTTTATTTTATTATTTATATCGTGAGCTTAATCAAAGTTTCCAAGCCATACCAATGTGTGGATAAAAATACATACATAGGTATACTTATGAAATAGAACACGACGTAGGCCCACATACACTAAAATATAGGAATAAATATTGTGCAATGCCAACAAAGCTACATATAAACAACCTCCATTTTGAATTCGGTTAAAAAGGCCGCCCAAGGGTGAGTGGGATCCGCGCGCTAACGGTTTCCTGCCATCAAAAGTAGCTACCTACTAATTGTCTACCTTCTTTTGCCATCAGGTAGTACGAATTCTGTTATAATTATAAATAGCTTCCTACAACGGTTGAAAAGACATAGACCTATTACAAGTAGGGGCCTGGATGACTAAACTGACACTCTTTAGGTACGTCTATTGAAGTAATCTTCATGTAAAGGTATAAAGTTAATGCATATTCATCAAAGAATCTATTTTTAACAGTATCACACGTTTAGTCTAAGGCAGTGTGGACCTAGGCACCCACGCTACTTGCATCCAAGTGCCATATACTAAACGCTGGCATTTCTATGGGTACTCGCGTTAAGCAAAACATACGTGGTGGGGTTGTACACTTATTTATAAATACCGCATGTTAATATGATTTTAATGCAACGTTTCAAATACCTCTTAATTACATACAGACAGTCGCATCTTTCCCCTTGAGCATTGGTAGTATATAACACTAAGTGTTGCGATGCCATTTAATATTCCTTTTGCTACACACACTAGTAAAGAATGAAATTAACATGGTGGACGTTTTCAATAAATTAGACTGTAGTTTCGCCTATTATTGTAAACTAGCTTCTGCATGTCTTTTTCCATGGTCCAATCTATCTCTACACCAAAACTCGTCAAAATCAGTTCAACGAAGACATAACGTATCGACAGATTTGAAATATTAGTACGTAAAGTTTGGATGTTTGTCGATCACCGTAACTCGGCAGTACGATCCCGAGGTATGATTTCAAAGAGTGGAAAAACCTATTATCATGTAACTTAAACTGCAGTGTATACTTTTTTACTCAGTTCGCACTTATTGTTATTATTTTGTTATTTTGTCCATTGCTTTCGTGCTTAGTTTCAAATTTTTAATTATGCTATTGTGTATTTTTTGTGTTGCACCGAATTCGTCATGTTTTATCTATCTATCAAATCAACGCAATCAAACGTCGCCATCTATTCGACTCAGAGACAAACCACAAAATCTATCTCAATTTAAATTAGGTCCAGCGTATAAATCTGCAACCCTGACAATTCTGGGCTGATTCAGTGCTCAATCCGCCCGTAATCCCGGCGGGTTCCACAAACTGTCGCAAACAAAGTCTACAAGACCACATCCATTTCATTTTGAATCTGGATTTCTTCCAGTTTTCCAACAAGTCAAAGCCATAATATACAGTCACGTATGCTCCCCAAAGGAGAAGCAGAGGCGTAGGTACTTTCGCGCAGCCGGTTTTAGATTTTGATTATATTTTTGTTGCTGTGTGTGTATGTTATGGTTTACATTTAAGCATATATCTATCTTTCTGGCTGAGATTGGGTAACGTCATCCTGATTCCTGATCGATCCATAATGTTATTGTTGTTTTAATTATTACCACAATAAAATAGCAAAGGATTATAAAGAGTAAGTTTAAGTTGCATAGATAAACTTGCGCCATTTTCCCTTGGAGGTACGCAGAAAGTGGACAACGCCGCCTAACTACTGGTATGAGTATTTTTAAGTAGACCAATTAACTTCTCGCTCATGATCATGTCTCCAAAAATATAATAAACACTCGGCTAAAATATCAAATATGCTAAAGAAAAATATATCAAACAATCCCGAAAGGACAATGAACATATAGAAGGTTTATCTGAATGACCTGTTATTTCTAGCTCAACTAAACAAAATCACTATAACTACACATCAGTTACGCACTACACGTCGGTGTACGTGATTTGAGTTACGAGTTCAAAATTTTCTGAATTATGACGGATAGAGTTCGGATATAGTATATTAGTAGCTTCCCTGAAAGAAGTACTACGGCAAATTCTGAACCGAAATTTCACGGACACGGATCGGTTGTAGTGCGTAACCGCCCAAACTGATTTTTCATTTTGTCCGAAGTACTCACAATTGATCTGCAGTGACACCGGGTTGCTCGTGGCACTGCCTTCGTTGTTATAAGCCAGACAGCTGTAATCTCCTGCAGCTGCTCTGGTCACGCTCTGTAGCACCAAGCTTTGGTCACTCAGGATGACTCCAGCGCTGGCATTATGCTGGATCTCTTTCACCTGTGGAGTATTCAGAGTTTAGTCGAGTATCAAATATATAACATAAAGTCATGCCAGTATTTCTTCAAGGGTTAGGCAGAGGGGGTTCTTGAGTGGCGCCTATAGTACTTCAAGATATCGCCAGTTACCTATGTCACAGATAATATAATACTAGCATACTGATGCCTCATCCCATAAAAAGAAATCGTGCCGAGACGTATCTGGCGTTTTTCGTTTGATTACACTGATTATTTTACAAAAAGTACATCGAACGTGGTCGGTTTCGCCTCAAATGATACTCGTAGATGGTGTTAGCATTGACTTCCAAGTAAAATATAATAATAAGCAATGGCTTTACTAGTCGTTGCCAAAGCGACGTTCCGTTATTTGTTATGAGTCAAGTTTTTATTTTAAGAAAAAAAAACTAGTCGTTCGAACGAATAGTTCGATTGTTTCCACTAAGAATTTTTAAACAAGCTCTGTTAAAAGTTTTGAAATAAGAGCAGTTTATTGCAAGTAATTTAAAACTGTTGGAGATTGAAGAAACTTTAGTCGACGTCACTTTTATTCAAGGAAATTTCGTAACAAAGGGAAATCTAATCCATTATGCCGATGTCTTTACCCATCTTGAATGGACAATAGTGGTTGTAGATTGAGAATAGTGGCGTGAAATTATAAGGGCTTCTGTCCAGCTGAGAACTGCTATATGCCTAATGGCTCACACCGTTTCCTTTCTCTAAAAGTCTAAAACGTATGAATGTTTAATTACATTATGATCACCATCTATATGTCTAGGAAGGTGGACTACAGGGAATTACTGAGATGACTTTACTGAGATGATTGCAATTTAGCGCTGGGTGTTACGCTCACCAAATGTGTTGGTAAACCTTTCGCTACGGGTACACTCAGCAATTTTTTTAAATATATTTTTATTATTCTTCTCTGATATTTTGTGATGGTTGATTTTGTGTTTTCTCTGTGTCTAATAAATGTTTTCTATGGTGATTAATAGATAAGTTCCATAATTTCAGAAGAAAGTATGTTGTACGAACACGAATAAATTGGGATAAGGAGTGATGATGATTGAAGGTCAAGCCTTGAATTCCTGCTACGACTGATATTGGAATTATTACATAAACAATCATTACTACGTCATGTTTTGTGATGCCATAATTATCGTTTTTATGTATAAAACTTACCCCTTTATACCATGTCAGTTTCTTCGCCTTAGGGTTCGCTTTGACACTGCACTCGAAGTACACCCCATCTCCTTCCTTGATGTAGCTGGGGTTCAGGTTTGAACCCAGTTTGAGAGTCACTATGGGTACATCTGTCAACAAACATGCATTTTTAGATACCTAACCAAGGATGCTGGCAATCAGAAAGGGCCGTCTTTATAAAAAAATCTAACATTATGATGGAATGTTTAGCACATTCTTAATTCAAATTTTCTATGGAGAATTTGAATTTAGTATCTGCTAATCAGTGTTTAAACAAACATTATGGTTAGGCCCGCTGCGCCACCATGAGTTATCTTACTAACTCAGAGTTAGTAGGTAAAACATACCCATTATATAAAATATGATAACCCTTATTTAAGTTTTTGGCGCCAGTGTGCCTTAGCGATTTTTTTTAAATAAGGCTTGACATGTTTAAGCTTGGCTTTTGGAGTAGATAATCATTAGTCAGAAAGTCGTCTTAATGATTGATTGCAGTAAATCAGAGCGGCTATGCTATACCTTTTTTCTGAGGTTCGCATTCTAATCTCAATCTCAATATGTCAAAAAGTTTTTTTATTGTCTGTCGCCGAGATGAGATTGCGTCTTGAATTTGAACGTTTTTTAGGTAAAAGAATTGGCCACCTGGGCAAAATTTTAATTAGTAGATTGAAGGACGTTCTACGTTCACGAACCCTTGCACCTGTACTAAGTTGACAACCGATAATGCTAGTAGAAAATGAATCAATATAAAAAAACTTTTTTGCAAAAAAATTCTACCGACTTCCAAATGAAAAACTACAAAGTGAAAAATAACTTAACTTTTGGAAGTCGGTGTCTTTCGTGGGTACCATTTTTTTGCGATATGGACACCGACTTCCAAAAGTTAAGTTATTTTTCACTTTGTAGTTTTTCATTTGGAAGTCGGTAGAATTTTTTTGCAAAAAAGTTTTTTTATTTTTCCCTTTTTAGTTTTACCTACCTAATAGCAAGTTGTTTATTAAGGTCCCTATAACTCCAGAATAGATTAACCGAATAATATGAAACTTGAACAAAACCGGTGAAATGAGAGATCTGTGTACCCCTTTAGAGCGTGCTGGCGTGATGTTATGTTATGAAATGGTATAAACAACAAACATACATGCGATTGCAGCAATCCCGAGAGTTTTGCCGTTATTTATTGAAGAGTTCTGTTGTGTATCTCCGAAGTTCTTCATCAGACCTTCACCAAATTAAAATGGGACCAATTTCGAAACATACTCTTTCAAACAAAAAAAGAATTTTCAAAATCGGTCCACAATTGACAGAGATATCGGTGAACATACACAAAAAAAAAAAAAAAAAAAACAAAACAAACATAAAGTCGAACATAGAACCTCCTCCTTTTTTTGTAAGTCGGTTAAAAAGGGAATAACACATCTGAACGTTAAGTCACGTGGTCAGACCATACAAAGAGAAGGGTAGAAAGAGATTCGATACGAATCGTTTGTAACTTGGCTAGGGGGGCTGGACGTGTTTGGCTCAAGATTGAGATGATAAGTGCAAAAGAGCTGGCATTATATATATTTGACTAGTACTGCTTAGATCCCATGTAAAAGGCGGTGAACATATTATCATCAACCGGGCACAAATTCAAACTCTGGGCTCATCATCATCAGCCAATTAATTTTCCCACTGCTGGGACACAGGCCATTTCTCTGTGAGAGGGAATGGGCCGTAAACCACCACGCAGGCCCAGTTCGGGTTGGTGGATGTCACATGTCTTAGAATTTTTGGTTCTAGGACATGCCGGTTTCCACACGATTTTTTCCTTCATCATTTTGAGAGCAGTGGTGAACTCTGGGCTACTACAGAGAAATTTCAAATGGAAAAACCTAATAACACTTTTACCCGACCCAGGAATGGAACCCAAGACCCTGATAAACTCAACAGTAGCGCTGGCTTAAATAATTCGACCACGAGGCAGTTAATCATACATAATAATGTTGTTATCTCTTCAATTATAATATCATCTTATCAAAACAAAAATAGACTTGCATAGCTCGGTGATCCGTTAATCACAATAAATTAGTCTATTATTATTATTTTCAAACCGAATTATGTAACCCAAGATTGAAATAGGACCAGTAATTAAACGTAATTTGTACAAAAATAGCCAGTTTGTTGATTTTATACAAAACATCAGTACCACAGGCATTTTTGAAAACGTTTTCACAAATTGTAGTTTTGTTTACACTTCAAACAGTTATTTCAAATCAAAATCATCATTTATCCTCATGTTGATACGACCTTTTTGCACATTATTTTAATTAATTTGAGTTGTAATATTAATCAAGCTGAAACGTATTTACTAAGGGAACACATTTTAAGTTATGTATTAGGTACACACTGGATGAAAAGTGCTAACCGCCAGTTATTAAAATTTACATGAGCTTAACTTTCAGCAGTCATAAGTCAGGTTTGTTTAACTAGTTGATTTTTAGGGTCCCGTACCCATAGATTAAAAACGGGACCCAATTACTAAGACTCCACGGTCCGTCCGTCTGTCTGTCTGTCACCAGGTTGTATCTCATGAATGATGTATTTCTGTTGCCGATATAACAACAAATGAATATTTAGGTGGGGCTCCCAACAACAAAAGTTTTTTTTTTTTGCCTATTTAAGCGATAATGGTACGGAACCCTTCGTGCACGAGGGTTCCGTATTTCAAACTCGCCGGTTTTATTAATATTCAGTAGGTAATGCCTTTTCAAAAACTGTGCAATCTCTGACAAAATTAAATGTGTGCATTGTCTTGATCTAGTACCTACTTAAATCTATGTGGTTTTTTCGTTACAAAATATTTATGATAGTTGTTAATCGATTCGACCAGAGGTCTAAAATTTGAAAGAGACACTCTGTGACCTCTCGAGTTTGTTTCGGTATTCTTTCTCACACTAGGCAGACAAGAAAGACCTACCTCATCTAGTTACATTTTTATGTTTGTAGTTATGAGTGTTTGTGTGTATTAACAGAAAAAAAAATCATTAACTTAATTTCAAGTCATGTCCTCTTACTCGATACCACCTCGAATCCTCAAATTGAAAGTTATAGCTTGTTAGTACACTACTAGTAGTTAGAAGTAGTTATAAATATTAGTCCAAGGTTTTTGCCGTTGCAATGGCGACTGAGCCGAGTGGTGTTCTTGCAAACAGACTTGTAATATAGACCTAAGATAATCTACAAAACATGTCCAACAGTATGTTTTAAAACTAAGAAAAAGTTAATTAAAAATATCAAAAAACCCGACTGCATATACATATTCGCGAGCTGGCTGACAAAAACCAGATGTATCCTCCGACTGCACAGCAAGATTTTCTTCTTGTTTACGTCTTTTTAGTTCACTTTTTAAGCTTTCGGGTTTTTAAAGTTTTTTAAGAAACAACTTTCTATATATATATTTTTTTTGAAGTTGGTAGGTACATTTAAACACATAAGTGTTATATTTTTTTGAAAACACCTCTTAAAACCCTTTATTTTGATAACCCACACGATGGGTTTGCAGGAAAAAAAAAAATTTTAACCCACAAAATGGCGCCCAAAATACGCATTTTTTTTTCTAATTTTATTGTAGCCAGTGACACTCGCAGGGTTAAGACAAGTTGATTGACGTAAGAATCAATAAAATCGGCCCAACGCGTTTGGTGTCTAGAACGCCACATAGGAACAAACATACATACATAGACTGATAAACACATTACCCTCCTTCGGCAGTCGGGTAAAAAGCGTAGCAAGTTAAATTCCCTGTGACACAAGAAAAAATACTTTGTCTGTATTCAAATTTCCATTAAAACGGATACTCTCTCTTACTTATTTTTCTCATCTTACTAGCATTACCAAACCATTGAAACAAGACAAGAATACTTACATTGCACATTGAGAAACCAGCGGTCTTCTATAACAGCGGTGGGAACCTTGGAGTTCTCTGCTCGGCAGACGAGGTACTTCTCGTGGTCTTCAGCCATCGGAACCAGGTTCAAGGTACTGATTGTGGCGTTGTTGTCCGAGAACTGTGGGATAGAAATGAGAATTTTAGCATGAGATATATTAAACGAAGACATGGTTGGCACAGTGACTGAGCTATTGGCTGCTAAGCGTGTCGCGGGCTCGCGGGTTGGATTCCCACGCGGAACCAATAGTATGGCCTACAGATAGTTGTGCCAGATCTGAATGTTTTTGTATGTAAATTAAGTAAGACATGAGTAATTTATTTCTTAACAATATACATTGTGTAGAAAAATAAGTAAAATTGAAACAAAACCATAAAAAAGAATCGATTGAGAATGTTTGCAAACTCACCCAAGAGAGAGGAAAAGTTCCTAGTGTTTTTGTTTTATTAGTGATCAATAAGGATTTTTGAAAGATAGACCAACTGTAATGCTTAACAATTTTGAATTGAAATACAGCGACGAAGAAAAGCCTCTGATTTTCTTAAAATTAGTCTTGTTACTTACAGTTTGTGGCTTATGACTCATAAGATTACTATCGGGATAAAGTTTAGTTGAAAACTTTATCCTGATAGTAATCCTTTAGCTTAGTTGAAGCTAGTTAATTATTCAGTACAGCAAAACATATACATATACAGCATTTTGTATACTGAAAACTACATCCTACTTCTTACTAATATTATTTATTTATTTAGGTTAACCAACAATTGTTTACACGATGTACATTTCAGACTTAATGACTAGAGTAACATTTACAAGTGCAACAATTAATTACAGGTTAACACCACATGCATAAAAAACCGGCCAAGTGCGAGTCGGACTCGCGCACGAAGGGTTCCGTACTTGGTAAATTGCGGTTTACGATTTATGACGTATTAAAAAAAAACTACTTACTAGATCTCGTTCAAACCAATTTTCGCTGGTAGTTTACATGGTAATGTACATCATATATTTTTTTTAGTTTTATCATTCTCTTATTTTAGAAGTTACAGGGGGGGGGACACACATTTTGCCACTTTGGAAGTGTCTCTCGCGCAAACTATTCAGTTTAGAAAAAAATGATATTAGAGACCTCAATATAATTTTTGAAGACCTATCCATAAATACCCCACACGTATGGGTTTGATGGAAAAAATATATTTTAGTTTCAGTTTCAAGTATGGGGACCCCCAAAATTTTTTGTTTTTTTCCTATTTTTGAGTGAAAATCTTAATGCGGTTCACAGAATACATCTACTCACCAAGTTTTAAAAGTATAGTTCTTGTAGTTTCGGAATAAAGTGGCTGTGACATACGGACGGACAGACAGACAGACAGACAGACAGACAGACAGACAGACAGACAGACAGACATGACGAATCTATAAGGGTTCCGTTTTTTGCCATTTGGCTACGGAACCCTAAAAACGGTTATACTTAACATATTTATATATAATTGCCATTAGAACTTATACAAAAAATAAATTAAAACAAAAATAAAGAAAAACTATCAACTCATTATAAATGTAAAAGTTTGTGAGGATGCTCGTTACTGTTTCACACAAAACCTACTGATCGGATCTAGATGTAACTTTATACTATAACACTTCGCATATAATTTATACATATATTACATACATAGGGTGTCTCAGTAAGAGTGCACTTTTTCATTTTAAAATAAAAACAAGTATTTTATGACAGAGTTGTGATATTTTTATTGTATTGTAAAGAAGACATGTTCCGATTAAGTATGGAATAAAATATCCGGCAAATGACCCCCACGGCCCCGATGACAGGCCATTACTCTTTTCATGAAATTTCCATGACTTTTGCACAGAGATGTGGCTGTATCTCATCGATGACGCGTTGGATTTCTGATTTGAGCTCAGGAATTGTTTCGGGAGAGATTTCACAAAACCCCAAAGAAATAATCGCACGGCGTTAAATCGTACGATCTTGGTGGCCAGTTGGCATCAGAATTTCGTGATATAATGTGTTCTGGAAATCGTTGCTGCAATAAGTCGATTGTTTCATGCGCGGTGTGGCAGGTTGCGCCGTCCTGCTGAAACCACATGTTGTCCAGATTCACGCCGTCCAGTTGAAGATACAAGAAGTCCGTTATCATATTTCTGTAACGAATGCCATTCACGTTCAGTTTTCACAATTATAACGCGTTGTTCTTTCGAAAAGCGCTCCATTTTTAATAATCGGAATAAACAGAGGTGACAGCTGTCAAATTTCAGAGTTGACATTTGCATGGTAAAAAAAATATTCCAATTTCAAAAAGTGCACTCTTACTGAGACACCCTTTATATATGTACTAATCCCGAGTCACGGGCAGCACATAGTCAAAAAAAATAATCAAACACGTAATTAATCTTAATAAACAAAATTACGGTAAATTATTCAGCAGCTACTACAGCACCTACATCAAAACACATTCCCTATTTTAGATACAAAGTTCTAAGATAACACATTATCCCCACTATAACACAGAACTGCAGTTTCTAATCTCGCCAAAGTACTAAAATGTTACCCCATTCCTGTCTGCAATAAGTTTTACAGCCGGAACCCACGCTTACGTTTCCATTGTATGGGGCCTGGTTTATGGGCTTAGAAACTGAATGCTGTGCCAAAATAAGTGTTAAGTGTACTTTAAAGTGTGGATAATGTTGCTAAACAACGGTTTTGGGAAGATAATGCTAGGCTTGGCAAGGATATTAGCGATTGCAGTAAGCACGCACCCAAAAGTAAAATGTATGTCAAGCCATCTTGACAAGGCAATAGATATATACAATTAAAATTAGAACTTTATTGTACACCAAATTAAGACAATAAAGGTGGTTTTACACTGACAAGGCGAGGCGTGGATGGGACGGGCGAGAATTGAAAGTAGTTAGGAATAAATTCCATCCAAGCCATCTTTGGTGTAAAAGGTCTATACGCGAAGATGTGCCAAGTAAGAATTGAAATATTTGTTAGTACAATATTGAACTTTATTGCTCTAAGAACAGAGTATTTATTTACTTTGTAAAACGGATACACAAATCTCACACCGGCCGTCGACAACCAGAGGTATAGAGATGGACATCTTTCGGCGTAAAGAGAAAGCGTGATTTCAATTCTCGCCCATGCCATCCACGCCTCGCCTCGCCGGTGTAAAACCACCATTACAATTATTTTAGTCATTAAGTGTGACCTAAATTTTAACTAGCTTTTGGCCGGGGTTTCGCTTCCTTGACCTATCCTAGAAGTGAATCAATCTGCTTAGCATTTTCCCAATAACGGGTATAGTGGAGTATTGCCTCTATCACAGATAATATAATACTAGCATACAGATGCCTCATCCCATACAAAGAAACCGTGCCGACGTAACTAGCGTTTTTCATCTGCTTAATCTTCTTATTTTTGTAAGGACATCAATCGCGTTCGATCCCGTTTCACGGCAATAGATGGTGTTAGCAGCGGCTTGCAAGTAAAAGGGTTTACTAGGTTCGTGAATATTTTTTTCTTTAAATACAGTGAAGGTTCGTTTTATAGTATTTTTTTGCACGTTTTTACAGTTTTTTTTGCAACTAAAAGCGTTACAATGCAAATTTTAACAATCGAGTGGAATGCCTCAGTAATTTAAAAATGCGCCATCTACTGGGAACAATTTTAAATGATCCGTTCAAATAATCTTTGAAATGTGAATTAAGAGCCCAATATTCCATAATTTTATACTTAGGAGAGTTGATTAAACAAGAACATACAATTTTCATGTTTAATTCCAAAAAATGTTAATTTTACACACATTTTATTGTTTTTTGTGTACATGTCGCGCCATCTAGTGAGATTTATTTGAACCAAATATTCTCTCTTAGCAATGAGACCCCGTGCCTCTATGTAATATTAGTTTAGATTTATGCTTTATCCCATCATCATATCCATGAATGATTAAAGTATCAAAAATATTGTATTCCATGCACAAATCCTATAATTATAAAAAAATCTAGTACCAAAAAGCCCCGACGTAGGTACAGTCGACAACTAAATAAAAATAAAAAAGTATTAAAAGTAAAACAAATAATTTGGACAATCAATCACAACAGTGCCCGGGCATTAGTCATTAGTTGAAAGCCACACGAACGCTGAACTCGTCTGTACCTACGTCAAAATAAACATATCAAAACAAATGACTGTCTGTTGATCGAACGCTGTTTAAACATGTCACAAATTGATATCTTAATTTAAAAATGTGTGATTCATTATTTATTTCTTCTGTCACTACAAAGTGTGATTGATGGATAGAGATTATAGGTATGTCATTGAAAATCCTAAACTTTTATTTAATTATTTCATCATCATCATCATCATCAGCCTATTAATGTTCCCACTGCTGGGACACAGGCCTCCTCTCTGTGAGAGGGAATGGGCCATAACCCACCACGCGGGCCCAGTGCGGGTTGGTGGATGTAACATGTCTTCGAATTTTTGGTTCTAGGACATGCCGGTTTCCTCACGATGTTTTCCTTCACCGTTTTAAGAGCAGTGGTGAAGAAATAATTTACACAAAGTAAAGCGCCTATCTGGGCTCGAACCCACGACCTACAACTTGTAAGTCGCGGCCGATACCACTGGGCCACCACTGCTCTCTGCTTTAATTATTTACAACAACTAAAAACTAAATATTTACTGACACCGGAGGTGGATCAGATCGGATAGATCCTCACACCAAAAGAAGAAGACGTACAAACTGGGAGTCTTTAAGTCAAGAGTGAATAGGTTTCTTCTAGGTAAGCGTGCTACCACATCGTCACTTACCATCAGGTGAGGTAGTTGTCAAGCGCGAGCCTATCAATAATAATAACAGCTCAACTTTCCTCCAATCATATTTCCGAATCGGATTAAAACAATGGTAATTTCTATTGTGTCTGGAAATTGACACTTTGAGGGATAGTAAAAAAAACAAAGTAATTAAAATTTATTTCAAACATATCAGCCGAAAATAATGTTCCCTGCTGCTATAACTGCTGGGTCATTAGCGTCCTGTGAGAGGGAATGGACCATAATCTACCACGCTCGTTGCGGGTTCGTAGATGTCACATTTCTTCAAAATTTTAGTTCGGGTTCCTCATGATTTCCTTCAAATTGTTTAATGTGCATTGCCTGGCGTGGCTCAGAGGGAGTTCCGGTCACGGGGTTCCATGTGCTGATACCGGGGTGGTTTTAGTGACGTAAAATTTCGTGCTCCCTAGTCTCTTACCCAAAAGTCCAGGCGCGTTTTGAAGATTTTTCCCGATGGCAAACAAGCAATAAAAATATGTTATTTTGGAAACTACATACTTTGATCGCAAAACAAACTTTCTGTTCGATTTCACTACATCAAGACAATAAAGGTTCATATAGGATTCATAGTAACAAGGTTTCAAGTTCTTCTTAACCCCCGACGGAAAAAGAGGAGTGTTATAAATTTAAAGTTTGTACCTGGGTATTTGTGTATCTGTCGGTGGCATCATAGCTCCTAAACGGTTTAAGAGCGGACTCTAGTCAACAGGAATTTGAAAAATAGGTAGGTATAGGTACGCGTCACCTCCAACCTCACCCCGTAAAGTGCGAAAGGGACAACTGCAGCTCAGGCTGATTTTACCTACAAAAACTTTGACTAAAAGACGTTTCGTATTCTGCTGTTTTCTTCATGAAAACTGAAAATTCTTGTATCAAAATTTAGAGGAGAAGTATATCTATACTCCTATCATTTCTTTTTTTGTTAAAAACTTGTAAATTTTGTCTGAAAGTCTTCTGAACATGGCGGTAAAAACGGGCTTTTTTTTCGGATTTTTGGATTGTCATATTTCTTTTTGTGATTATGTTTTGGAAAAAAGGAAATGATACAGGCACGTATTAATTAGACCTAGATTTTATGGAAATAAATCATTGCTCTAGAGGCATTATCCACGAAGAAAACAGCAGAATGTTTTTGTATGGAGAAAGTCTCACTAGAGTCCCCTCTTAAACATAGCTGGTGTTTTTTTTTATATTTATTTCTCGGGAGTGTTCTTAGCTATGTTTGATGAAAATCAGTCCAGCCCTTCAAAAGTTATAGGCTTTTTACTGTTTGAATCGGGTGGTTCGCGCAAGATGTTGTGTCATTTTACGTGTTCAATCGATCGGCAATCGAAGCGTGTCTACTACTAGTTAAATTATGTAACAGGAAATAAAAATATGTCGGAGGTTTTTAAAATTTTACTTGTTTCCAATTTTATAATAGCAAACTTTACCAATTAACCCGTGTTGAAACGCAGGATTAAACAATCCGTGGAACTAATACAATTTTCATTTCGATTAAAGTTATATTTAGCATTTCATTGGTACAAATTGTGAATTTTGCAGACTTTGTACAGCAACGGTTTTCGTTATTTCGATATTTTTGTCCTGAAACATATTTTGTACTATTTTCAGCATGTATTGTTTGTTCTACTCGGAACCAAAGGTTTTTAGAGCTGTGATCGGAGATTTTCTAGTGCTCGTGGATTTGAGGTTAAGCAAGGCTTGCCAATGATAGGTGACCGTCCATTACCGGGCCTCGGAAAGCAAGCTTAGCTGTTATTTTTAGATATTTGACAGTCGTTGAGGGTAGTCGGCAGCCAGAATCTAATACCAGTCTTATCAAAGGGAACTTATATAATATAATATTTGGTATATATGTATATTGTGTTACCCAACGGTAAAAAGTAGTTAATCCCCTCTGTCATTCTATTATTAACTAGCTGACCCCCGCGGCTTCACTCCTGTCAACTGGCTATATACCTACCAATAGTTTTCTCAGCGCACGCCAAATAATGAAAATTATAGGCAAAGTTTTGCTACTTTGGATTACATTATTGCAATTTTCTTATGGTTATCTAATATTTTTGAAGATAAATTATAGCCTATGTTACTCGTAAATAATGTGGCTTTCCATACGTTTTAAATCGGTCCAATTGTTTCGGAGCCTATTCGGTAAAAACAAGCAAACAAATAAAAAACCGTTACCGTTATACATATATATACACCTACCTACAATTAAAATATGACAAATATTCCTAAGTCATTAATACAAAACTTTGTGAATTTAATATAAAAACTATTTTCACGTGAACAAAGCCTGAGAAAATCTAGTTATGAAATTAAAAGATAAAAATTCGATAAGAATATTTATATGTCCACGTTCATATCCGTAGACATACATCCACATTTTCATGACTATAATCAGGATGTAGCGCGGTATAAAAATACTAGGAATAAATACTAATTTGCCTAGATAAAGTTGAAGCCAGTTTGTTATAAAACAGTGAGCAAAGCTGAAAATGTTTCACATCAAAACTAGGTTCATTTTTCACTGTTACGAGTACTTGTAACAATGCTGAATTTCCTAGAACAGGGTTGCGACGTGATTTATTTTAAGTTATTTTTTAACCGTATTCCAAAAAGGAGGAGGTTCTATGTTCGACTTTTTTTCCTTTTTTTTTCTCTTTTTTTTTGTATTTTCACCGATATCTCCATCAATTGTAAACCAATTTATAAAAATCTTTTTTTGTTTGAAAGAGTATGTTTCGAAATTGGTCCCATTTTAGTGAAGGTCTGATGAAAAACTTCGGAGATATACAACAGAACTCTTTAATAAATAACGGCAAAACTCTCGGGATTCTTGAAATCGCATATCTGTTTATTGTTTATATCATTTCTTAACATAACATCACGCCAGTACGCTCTCAAGGGGTACACAGATCTCTCATTTCACCGGTTACGTTCAAGTTTCATGTTATTCGGGTAATCTATTCGGCGTTATAGGGGCCTTACTAAACAACTTGCCTATTTATTATAATATAAACTATTATTATTAAACTAAAAAGGGAAAAATAAAAACTTTTTTGTAAAAAAATACTACCGACTTCCAAATGAAAAACTACAAAGTGAAAAATAACTTAATTTTTTAAGTCGGTGTCCATATCCCAAAAAAATGGTACCTACGAAAGACACCGACTTACAAAATTAAGTGATTTTTCACTTTGTAGTTTTTCATTTGGAAGTCGGTAGTATTTTTTTACAAAAAAGTTTTTATTATTATTAAGGTCCTTCCATCGTTTGAGTGCCATAAAACGGTTACATTCTAAAGCTTACTCCTTAGACAGCTACGTTAATATGATTGAAAACAATATATATTCTTCATTTATGTAGGTACATTATTTGTGAAACATGGTTTTTTTCTTGTAACTAACAGTTTTGCTTTAAAAAAAAAATTAACAACACAATATTTTTTCGCTATTTTTGGATACAACTCCAAACGACTTAGATGTTTAAAAATATATTAACAAAGAAAAAATATGGCTATAATTTCTTCAAAACTGAAATAGCAAATAAATCAAAGAATATTTTGAAAACAAAACTGTCCAAAAAGAGATTCAATATTGAACTTCTGGCTCCGAGCGGGCTAACGGCCAGTACTGCGTTAAGAGGAAACGGGGGTGGTCTTTTGTCCATACAAACGCTCTCGTCTGTTTTCTCTCTGGTTTATGAACTTAGAGCAATGATCTTTTACAGTAACATAAATATCAACTTCTTCTATGTCTCTATGTTTTCCTTTTTGTTGGTGATATATTATCCGTATAAGCACTAGTACCCTCTCAAACTGCTCAAAATTGTCTGTATTGAGTCGCTGTCTTCAGAGCCCTAGTGTACAAATTTGACAACTATTAATGAAAAAAGGAAAACATAGGGACATAGTAAATATCCTTCTTATTCTTTTATGAAATATCTTCTAAATCGGTCCAATATTGGAGGAGAGAACAGACGAGAGCCAAACCTCGAATTATGACTTTTTACTTAAGAAAATTTGTCGAATCTGCAGTTGTCCTTATTGCACGAATTTGAGGGCGGGCTGAGACGCAAGGGGTCTGCATAATACGTACACAGACGGAAAGGTGATGCGTAGTAGTTGAAAATAATATCGATATACTAGTGTTGTAAACAGTTATCGATAAACACATTTATATTATTTACATGTGCTGTTAGTGAGAAATACAAATAGAAGTATTAAAAAGTATTGGATACAAAATAAAATAAAGTGCATGTCTATAAATGTTTATTACAAAAAGTTTTCAATACAAAACAGTAAATTATATATCGGATAGGTATCCGCAATCTCTAGATCGCCTACTCACCACGTCAGCCGCACGGGTCAATCGATCAGGTTAAGCTATGCTTGCCGTGGTTGGTCCGTGGATGGGTGACCATCTTTACATACCAAGACCAGTCCGTGTCCGTGCCAAGCACGTTAAGCCGTTGGTCCCGGCTGTTATTTTCGGCTTTGACAGCCCAAAAGTCTGACCAGTTTTACCAAGGGGTTGCATATTACCCAGTAACTGGTTGTGGAGGTCAGATAGGCAGTCGATCCATCAAAATACTGGTATTCAGCTGCATCTGACTCTAACGTAGATGGGAAAAGGCTAGGCAGATTATGACGACGTGCTTTCTCTTACTGGTTTATTCTTTGGTATCCGACCGTCAATGATTTCTAGTAAAAGGCTAATGCCTTGGGCTTGCTACTAATGTGGTAGAACTTTTCTAATAATGGTTCCATTTTTATGCCATAATGCGTCGTCCGTTTTATTTTGAAAAATAAAAGCTTTTGGGACTCCATAAAATAAAATAACAGAAAGCTCGACGAGTTATGTGTAGTTGGCCTTGTACTTAGTAAAAGTAATTGTGATTCTGTTTTAATTGTAACATTTTGCCTTTAAACGTACATAAATCTATTTCATCATCATCATCGTCATCATATCAGCCACTGCTGGACATAGGCCCTCCCCGTCACCACATTGATCGGTTCCGTGCGTCTCGCATCCAGCGGATCCCCGGAACCTTCACCAAGTCATCGGTCCTCCTGGTGGGAGGTCTTCCAATGCAACGTCTTCTGGTTCGCGGTTGCCACTCCAGAACCTTTCTGCCCCATCGGCTATCCATTCTGCGAGCAATGTGCCCTGCCCACTGCCACTTAAGTTTGGCAATTTTTCGGGCTATGTCGGTAACCCTGGTTCTCTTGCGGATCTCTACATTTCTGATTCGACCACGCAAGGAAACTTCATGCATGGCCCTCTCCATTGCATTTTGGGTGACTGTAAGCTTTCTGGTGAGGCCCATAGTAAGCGACCATGTCTCAGAGCCATATGTCTGGCAACACACACTGGTCATAGACTTTCGCCTTGAGACACTGTCGTGAGTTGGACGAGAAGATACCGCAACTTCCCGAACACTGCCCAGCCAAGTCGGATTCGACGGATGACTTCTTTCTCGAAGTTACCCAACTGGATCGTTTGTCCCAGGTAGACATAGTCGCCCACAACTTCGAGTGTAGAGTATCCGACCTTGATTGGAGTGAGTGTAACATGGACATTCAACATCACCTTGGTTTTGTCCATGTTCATCCTAAGACCCACTCTTTAGGAAGCTCTACTGAGGTCATCGAGCATTGTACTGAGGTCCTCCATAGTCTTAGCCATGACCACTATATCGTCGGCAAACCGAAGGTGAGTGATGTATTCGCATTGACATTTATGCCCAGCCCTTTCCAGTCCAGAACCCTGAAGACATCCTCCAGTGCAGCAGTGAACAGTTTTGGAGATAATACGTCTCCCTGTCTCACACCTCGCTGCATAAGGACGGGTTCCGAGGTCTGATCCTGAAGTCGAACTGACATGGTGGCGTTTTTATACAAACATTTCAATACTTCGATGCACCGGTAGTCAATTTGGTACCGTTGGAGAGACTGAAGTACAGCCCAAGTGTCGATCGAATCGAAGGCTTTCTCGTATTCCACAAACGCTAATCAGAGAGGCAGGTTGTACTCTTCGGTCTTCTGTATAACCTGCCGCAGCGTATGTGTGTGGTCTACGGAGACGATTAGTGATGACCCTTGAAAACAGCTCTAAATCCTTTTATTTTTGATGAATTCCGTCTTCAGGTGATATACTTGCAATTTCATAAGGACAGTTTATCTTTATTATCACCTACCCGACCATCCGGGCTTGCCGCTAAAAAGGGTTTGTTTTCATCGATAAACATTCCACACTCTTTTACCTGTAGCT
The DNA here is from genome assembly GCA_949775005.1 of Orthosia gothica. Classification (NCBI taxonomy): domain Eukaryota; kingdom Metazoa; phylum Arthropoda; class Insecta; order Lepidoptera; family Noctuidae; genus Orthosia; species Orthosia gothica. The sequence continues at coordinate 16,545,399 of OX459065.1, forward strand.
CCGTGTGCTTGATAAATTGATCGATCGCTTCAGATTCCTTTTCCTTGCCATAATTGGTAGCCACGGTTCCTTTAAAATTGTTATATAATAACGTTTCTCATATTTTGCGAACCGATGTTTTCGGTCGCATCTTACATATTCGCCCAGAATTCGATGCCGTAAACCTCTTTAGTCTTTCAATTTCCCATAAGCTATTATCGCTTTGGCCCCCACTATTTTTCTTTGAACATCTTTAGTTGAGAGCAATCTTTCAAGAAATTATTTTTCTTTTAATTTATATAAATCCAAAGGCATATCTTCTTCCAACTCTAAGCGACCGTAGTTTTTAACAGGTAATGTACTTTGTTCTTTTTATTTTGCTAGTTCCGTCTTTGGGATACGTCAGTTTTCTTTTTCGGAAAATCTCTGTGATTTTTTTCGAACGCTGCTTTTGTTCTATATTTTTTTTTATATATTGGCCCGGACTGCAGCCCTGTATTTTTTTTTAATGTGTGCATGAATAGCCCTTCGCTATTCCATGGAGTTACTACTCCATAACATCTTGTCTGATAAGACATGAGCCCCTTCCTGCAAAGTTAACTCTTTTTCCGCCAATAAATTTAGCAATTACATTATTAAATTGCTCTACAGTATTATTAGTCACGTCCAAAAAAAGATTTTCTGATTTTGCTGTTAAGAATAACAGATATTGTTGGATATCTGTCCACAATCCACAACAACAAAAGTAAGGAGTGACTGGGGCGATTACAAGAAATGCACGAGCCGCGGCCCGGAGAATTTCGGAGGCACGCACACACTGTTAACTTACACACACATGGATAGGGTGGCCGGGCGCCACGCGCTCGCAGTTCGCAGAGCGACAGCGATAGTTTTTTCAAATACCTATTTTTCAAAAGTCTCTCCGCCCGTATTTCCTCTTAACATTGGAGAATATATACGCCTTAATATTGTTGCTTGTTTAGCAGTATTTTTTTGTTTATTAATATGTGTTTCTGAGATGGTTCGACGCGATTTGGTTTATTCACACCAAAAAGCGTTTTTTTTTTTAAAGATTACTACATCAAACGTGTCCTTATTAAAAAAGCATATTATAAAATCAAGGACTACGTTGAAGATAAAAAAATGCCTTTAAGATTTCTAGATGCTTGTTAACATTTGTTAACTTTTTATCTCGTTTTACTTTATATTTTTTTCTTTTGTGTATAATAATATAATACAAAATCTTTTTTTTTTTAGTTTCTTCCGACTTATTAGTCGGGCCTGCGTTGTCCCTCCATATCTAAGTACTAATGCTGTAACAAGGAAATATGGTAAAACCAAACCATTTTTTAAAAGAGTAACCGTGGAGTTTCTTTCCAACCGTTTTTTTTTGGTGAAATTGCAAGTACGTCCACATGGACGCAATGCGATGCAATTTGAGCGATTTACGCTAGAAAAAGAAAAAAATGTGCGTGATGTATGCATGGCCCCAGTAATATACAATAATGACTCTGATTGTATGTTGAATTATTGATAACATTTTGACTGACTTTAATTTTTTATATATGAAACTGACATGCAGTGCAGTGTAGTGGTGGCCCAGTGGTATCGGCCGCGACTTACAAGTTGTAGGTCGTGAGTTCGAGCCCAGGCAGGCGCTTTACTTTGTGTAAATTATTTCTTCACCACTGCTCACAAAACGGTGAAGGAAAACCTAGTGAGGAAACCGGCATGTCCGAGAACCAAAAATTCGAAGACATGTGACATCCACCACGCGGGCCCAGTGCGGGTTGCACTGGGCCCGCGTGGTGGATTACGGCCCATTCCCTCTCACAGAGAGGAGGCCTGTGTCCCAGCAGTGGGAAAATTAATAGGCTGATGGAGTGATGTGAGAAACTGACATTAATTAATTCAAATTATAATTGCCAATATAATTTTAATTAACAACTATAACTAATATTTTAATTGTGTACGCCTAGTAAAGCAAAACATGTTGGTCCGGTAAAATTATGTTTCCATCTATATGTGCATATTCATGTATAATGACACATGTTTAAACAAATAAATTTATCTTTAGCTTTGTGAGTTCGCAATTGATATTATATATCACTATCCCTAAGTGTAACATCGTGAAATTCCTGGTTAGGTAGGTACTTTTAATCGCAATCAATCCAAAGCCCCAAAAAAACAAAGGGATTATTTTTATTTTCCTACATAGCATAGCATAACTAAAATATCAAATTGATCAGTTCCTACGAAAAACGCCCGTAACAAAAATGATAACTATCATCAGGCATTTATTTGAGAAGCATCGAAAACCAGGTTTTTTTTTTTTTTAATAATTGGCATCCAGTGCTATTGAATATTGAGTTGATGAAAATTGTAAATGGCATGGTTGAGCAGGTAGTGCATTGTGACGAATTTACTCAATGTTGGATAGTGGTGTGATTGGATGAATTTATTTATTGAATGAAGTGGTTTATCCACTTTTTCAATGATGTTGACTACATACATTTTTATTTATTGTTTAAAAATAGCTTTGGTTTCTGACTTTGTTCATGTATGTTTCGGAAACGCAGTAAAAATTATATTTAACTTTTATTAAGTTTCAACTTGAAATTTTGTGATCGAATGACGAAAAATACTTTTTAACAAAAAAAATACCGTCCAAACAACGAACTGAAAAGCAAAAAATATAAAAAAATAATATTTTCGTAATATTTTCATTTTGAGTTGGAACCAAACAAACAAACATGCAAATTAATTACCTAAAGCGTAGAATGATTGTAGCTAGGTTGATCTTCGTTGAATAATTTTGTCGGTTCAAGATTTTTTTTGAAAAGGATTTGAAGACGAAAAACAACTGCCACAGTACGTCAATTGCACCATCAACTTCAGTACATAAGACGTCAGTAGGCACACAGTTCCTAAGACAAAGGGCCAGCAACAGTTAGTCGTTCACACAAGTCGCTACGTTTGCAGCTTTAACTTCAACTTCAGAGTCTTTGTGTTCGGGCCATTTCAAGTTTTACTTCAGAACTCTCTTATTGTTTCTCATTGTGTTTTGTAAACTTTTTCAGTCGATTAAATATTATTTGTGCACTTTCCTTTTACTGAGAGGAGGGCTTTGTCCCAGTAGTGGAAACATTTTAGTCTGATTATGCTAAGTATCTGGGCGACCGAGGTCTGATCGGGGAAAACGAATTTTCCCAGATATTAGAACGATTTTTCGCCCCCTAAAACCCCTATATTGCAAATTGTATATAAACGTGTTTACAAATATTCATACTAATATTATAAATGCGAAAGTAACTCGGTCTGTCTGTTTGTTACATTTTCACGCTTAAACCGGGAAGGATATAGGATAGGTTTTAGCTCGGCCATCGTCCATAAGGGGGTGGGAAGGGGCAACAGGTTTGTATGGTGAACTAATGATTTCTCAAGTAAGGCGACCCACAGACCAAAAATATTATTGCACGATATAAAACAATAGGCAATTAGAAGTCCTTATGCTACGCAGACGTAGTCGCGGGCTAGTATATGTATAATAATAGATATATGTCATGGACCAAGTGATTAATCAGGGCAATTTTTTTTTTAAATAAAAACTTTGCCCCACACTAGGAATTTCTTCCTGTATCGTGGATGCGTTCACAATATGTTTGTAAACGCACACTCACATGCACAACACCCAGAGTCGGAACAACTATCTGTAGGTCATACAAATATTTGTTCCGTGCGGGAATCGAACCCGCGACACGCAGCGCAGCAGTCAATCGCTCAACCACTGCGGCAACCGTGCGCCCAGGCATTATGAATAATAACAAATGCCCGGGCATTATGAATATAGTCAAGTCAAATCGGGTTATGTAAATAATACTGATTCAAACTTCTTTATTTATCACATTGTCTGGTCATTATGAATATTGCTACGTAACGGTTGATGAATTATCCAATTGCGATCGAAACGAGCTCGAGAGCTTAAGGCACCAGGTTAATTTAGACCCTACTGACTGAAATAGTTTATAGATTTTTTTTAACATATTGCCTACTCGTATTGGGCATTTTTCAAATTGCCAGTTTGAATAAGCTGAAAGAGAAGAAAATAATGAGCTGAAACCTTTTAAACGTCTAAATGGTATATTTGTCCATCATAAAGAATTTAATTCTTAAGCTAATATTATGCAAGTCAAATGCTCAACTAAACTTGGCCACTTCTGACCTGCTTACTGCCATGTTTACCTAACAAATAAGCATAAATCCCGCCAGTTAAAAGTTCTACAGTCACGCAATTTTGTAAACTGGCATTCAACTCAAAACTTCAGTCTTCAAACTATGCAAATAGCAATATCGGAAAACGTACGGAAATGGTTCCGACAAAAATATGTTGTACTTTTCAATAGGTAAATAGTAACAAAAATCTCTTCTAATCTCTATATAGGTATGTATTATTTTTCTTTTTCAAACGTTGCCCCACACAAAGAAATTCTCCTGTATTGTGGGTGCATTAACAAACATATAAACTCACATAATCCAATAACCAGACCAGAACAATCTATACAAATATTTGTTCCGATCGGCAATCGAACCCGCGACACGCAGCGCAGCAGGCGACTTCTCAACCACTGCGTCAACCGTGGCGTTTATGTCAAAGTCAAAGTCATTTCTTCTGTCTTTTTCTTAAGCATTTTATTCTACTGATACACACTCAAACACATAAAGGTTTGATGGAAAAACACTCAACATTCAATTAAGCTCGTATTTGTATTCGTTCATGAACTATTAAATTATTGCGTACTCTGTTAAGTTTGGTTTCCAATAAATAATTTAATATTAATTAACATTTACCTTAAAGTTATGAAGGGTTGAAATAGTTTGTTTAATGGTAGGTAATCATTGAAATTATTGATGAGACTAGGAAAAGAAAACTACACTGTAGGTCACTGTTGAAGGCTAGTTTTTACCCGACTGCCGAAGGAGGGTAATGTGTTTATCAGTCTATGTATGTATGTATGTTTGTTCCTATGTGGCGTTCCAAAGATCAAACGCGTTGGCCGATTTTGATGATTCATACGTCAAACGATGCGTCTTAATCCTGCGAGTGTCATAGGCTACATTAAAATTGGATAATAGAAAAATGGCGGCTTTTGGGTGCCATATTGTAGGGGCCCAAATTTTTTTTTTCTTCCAAACCCATCGTGTGGGGTATCAAAATAAAGGGTTTTAAGAGGTGATTTCAAAAATATATAAAACTTATATGTTTAAATGTATCTAATTCGAAAAAAACTAACTAAAAAGTCATAAATAAAAAAACTTAATTCAAAAAATCAAAAAACCCGACTGCTTCAAAAGCGAACTAAAAAGTCGTAAACAAAGAAAAAATCATGCTGTGCAGGCGGAGGATACACCAGATTTTGGTCAGCCAGCCCGCGAATATGTATCCTCCGACTGCACAGCATGATTTTTTCCTTGTTTACGACTTTTTAGTTCGCTTTTGAAGCAGTCGGGTTTTTTGATTTTTTGAATTAAGTTTTTTTTAAAGCTACTATAGATAGTTCAACCCATCTGTGCGCGCGGCGCCATGTGTGCGTCCATGTAATTACACAGGTTTAATTTGTGTGGCAGTGACGCGGCAGTCTTCGTTCAAGCAACACGTTTGTTAAATCTGTACACGCACACATGGCGCTGCGCGCACTCATGTGTGTTGAACTATCTATACTAAATTAAATATCCTCGCAAATGAAGCCACATAAATTCACGATTCAACGTAAACAGTGACGACAGCAACACTCTCAAAACTATGCGAAACTCGACGATGAAAAGAATTAATTACCGACGTGATGGCACATTGTCTACCAGCGCTCTGACCCACATACTGCCATCACTCCACACAATGGCCGCCACGCTCAGCCAACTTTCATAAATGATGCGAGAAAATTAGCAATTAACACATTTTCATCAAAGTACCGGTAACACGTAAATTTTTGTTAATCACACTAAAATATGGTACAGAATTATAATTGAAATTGCTCACTAATTACCTAGATAATGAAATGGTACAGCGATTAACTAATTTCAAATGGTTAAATCAACATAAAAGGGAAAGATCTGGGTTTAAGTTACTTTTGTTAAACAGAACGAAATTAACAATCTGCTTAATTAGTGTTTTTTTATGCTCTTTGTGTATCGCTGTGAACTTTTCTTTGTCTAGGAAACGTAGGAGTCTTCTTGAATGTGCAACCCCTTCTTTTTTCCACCCGGCAGGGGTGTTTGTTTGTTTTTTTTTTTTTTTTGATTTCCCACCCAAAAAAAAAAAAGGGGTGTTTGTTTAATTTATAAGGAATCTACCAAAGTGCAGATCAGACCATGACATTTAGTTTGCAATTCATCATCATCATCATCATCATTTCAGCCGAAAGACGTCCACTGCTGGACATAGGCCTCCCCCAAGCGTCGCCACACTGATCGGTCCTGTGCGTCTCACAGCCACCGGACGCCCACAGCCTTGACCAGGTCGTCGCAGTTTGCAATTATTGAAATAAAATATTCAAGAAGGCTTGAAACTCCATGGTCATTGTGATAAAATAAAGGTACTAGTCCGGCCAAAATAGGCATAAATTATAAAAAAACCCGACTGTTTAAAAAGCGAACTAAAAAGACGTAAACAAGAAAAAAACATGCTGTGCAGTCGGAAGATACATATTCGCGAGCTGGCTGACCAAAACCAGATGTATCCTCCGACTGTACAACATGATTTTTTTCTTGTTTACGTATTTTTAAGTTCGCTTTTTAAGCAGTCGGGTTTTTTTATTTTCTTAATATTTATTTTTATTTAAGACTTTTTAGTTTAACATTTTCTTCAAATTAGATACATTTAAACAAATAAGTGTTACATATTTTTGAAATCGCCTCTTAAAACCCTTTATTTTGATAACCCACACGATGGCAAAGGAAGATAAAAAATATTGGGCCCCCACAATATAGTACCCAAAAGCCGCCATTTTCCTATTTTTCAATTTTAATGTTATCAGTGACACTCGCAGGGTTAAGGCGAATTGATTGAAGTACGAATCATTAAAATCGGCCAACGCGTTTGGTCTCGTGAACACCTTATACATACATAAATACATACATACATAGACTGATAAACATATTACCCTCCTTCGGCAGTCGGGTAAAAAAGATAAAAACTTACATGAACGTTAAGGATTCATGTTAGTTTGATTTTATTCAATGTCAAAGAGCACAAAAATCAGTTTTTTGCTTAATTCTCGGCAAGTTATCATTTAACTAGAATTTTTACTAGGGCAAGTTTGTTCATTGTTCCATTGTGCACAAAAAAGTCCTACATAAGATTCACTACTGTCCATTCGTTTCCAAGATATGAGCCAAGGTCAAGTTAGTCCAAAAAATAGGGGTACCCCTATTTTTTTGACAAACTTGACCGGACTAATACAACACAGGAAAATGTAGTAAATAAATCAACAAATAATTTCCTACCTCAAAGAAATAAATTTTTATAAAGGAAATACACAATTAAAGGAAAAGAGAATCAGTTTAGTTAAGTCACCGTGAATCTCATAGGGAACTGTTTAAAAATATTAATATTATGACAGTTTCTTGCCAATTTATTTATGAAAATATTATGTATGTAAGGAAAAATATACATCTCTTTAGTAAAGTCAGTGATAGACACAATAAAATTGTAATACCAGAAATAAAGATAAGTTAGATCAGCCTTCTTACAGACTAGCTAAAGTACAATCATCTTTCATGGGGTACTGTGTTAAATTCTATAACAAAATACCTTGTGATATATTAAAACTAAATGAAAGTAAATTTAAAACTTTAGTTAAAAGCACCCTTTGTAAACAAGCATATTACAAATTAGATGATTATATTCAAGATAAGAATGCTTGGAAACATGCTGGTCCTGCTCCATAGGGCAATCTTTGGTGTAGACAAAATCAAATTTGTTAATTTATATTCCCATTCATAGTTATTGTATTCATTGTTTTGTTTTTTTTTTTTTTTTTTTTAGAAATTGACTCACACACTGTTCCGTTGTTGTTGAATTAGGTATTTTACCTATGTTTGTAATATTTGTAAGTATGTGAGAACCATGTTCCTACTTATCAAATTAATTAATTTTCCTGTTAATGCTTTTTAATACTTTATACCTGTGTGTAGAGCTATTCTGGGTGCATCGTCCTCACATATATTAATGTATGTACGTATGTTAATATTGTAAAACACCAATTTTTTTTTTTTTAAAAGAGTATGTATGGAGTTTCTTGTGCGTTCTTCTCCATAACAATCTACTTTCCGAATGCACGGTAGAATCATTTTTTTTTTTTTTATCTTGTTTTTTTTTTATTACTTTTAATTTTTAATTTTAATTTATGTGACGTTCAAAAGTGCCGTTTATTGGCCTAATTGAATAAATATATTTGACTTTGACTTTGTTTACTTCAAGCCTTCAATTATTTTCATAGAAAACATGTTACTGGACATGGACGACCACATCATAAAAGTTAGTGGGTACATTTAGATGTAGTAGATAGATAAGACATGCCATTACAGATAGCTAGACCATCAATGTCACACTGTCCTAGGAGACCAACAAAGAGAAAGCTACGAGGCTAAAATATCGTTTACTTTGTAACTGTTGGCGTACCAACTAGATGGCGTAACTGCGGTAGTAGTACAAAGCGTTTTGCGAATACTTTCATTGTACGCACAGCTAAGGAGTGGGATTCCCTGCCGGAGTCTTTGTTTCCTGATAGCTACAACCTTGGGGTCTTTAAGTCAAGAGTGAATAGGTTACTTCTAGGCAAGCGTGCTTCACCGTCGACCACATCATCACTTACCATCAGGCGAGATAGTAGTCAAACGCGAGTTTTACAGACGAAAAAAAGGTCAGCTGCCTGACCAAAAGAACCGGCCAAGTGCGTGTCGGACTTCTTACATTTAGGGTTCCATAACAAATGTAGATTATAAGCCAAACTGCAAAACCAGGTTTGTTGTAATAGGAAAAAAATAATCATAAAAATATTTTTTTAAACAAGCTTTTTTCGTATTTTACTAAGAAAACGCTTTCATTCGATACCCCCTATCATGGCAGTGCACAAACAATCGGTTTAGAATAACTGGTTTAAAATTTAGATGCAAGATTTGACCTGAAAACACATTCGTACATACATTGCAAGTTAAATAAAATTTTGTAAAATGAGGAATTAAAACACAACTCGTATTTGTCAATATTTGTTAGTTAAATATACGTAATAATAAATATTATCACGAAATTTGTAGTTCATATGTCAATGGGCAGCTAAAATATTCTTCGGCATAAAATTTTGAAAAAATAAGCTGACTTTGGTTGCTTCTTATTCCTCTGTTTTCAAATATTTTTTTAAACAAAAATACAAAATGAGTTCTAAACAACGATAACCCACTTAAAGGGATACCACAAAAATATTTTTTGAGCTTAAAAAGCATATACTGAGAAAATTTGAAGACTTTAGCTGTAACCGTTCGGCAGTAAGACCGGTGTGACGGACGACGGGTAGTCGGACACGTGAGTGATAGCGATAGGGTTCCGTTTGTAGCCTTCGGGTACGGAACCTTAAAAAGAGTTATTAAAAATGAAAATATGGCCAGCTTTACGAAGGATGGGTGAAGAAGGCTGCTGTTTTTGTTCCAGTATTTTCGGATTCCAATGCTTACTTAAATCCCCTCAAATTGAAGATTATTTCAAATAATTTAGATAAAATTATTCCTGAAAAGAGTTTTGTCACTTTTCCTCTGATAAAAAAAGCTTTGAATTTTATTCACCACATTCACTAGTAAAATAAGTGTAGGTACTCACTACGCGATCTCGTTTTCAAATTGGTATCCTACTAGGCAAAACCCACAAAGAGGGTTAAGGTTACCATAACTGGCCATTTATTTTTACCAAGGTGCGGGCGGGACAGTTTCTTTCTACTTATTAAAAAAACCGGCCAAGTGCGAGTCGGACTCGCGCACGAAGGGTTCCGTACTTGGTAAATTGCGGTTTACTATTTATGACGTATGAAAAAAAAACTACTTACTAGATCTCGTTCAAACCAATTTTCGCTGGTAGTTTACATAGTAATGTACATCATATATTTTTTTTAGTTTTATCATTCTCTTATTTTAGAAGTTACAGGGGGGGGACACACATTTTACCACTTTGGCAGAGTCTCTCGCGCAAACTAATCAGTTTAGAAAAAAATGATATTAGAAACCTCAATATCATTTTTGAAGACCTATCCATAGATATCCCACACGTATGGGTCTGATGAAAAAAAATATTTTTAGTTTTAGTTTCAAGTATGGGAACCCCCAAAATTTATTGTTTTATTTTTATTTTTGTGTGAAAATCTTAATGCGGTTCACAGAATACATCTACTTACCAAGTTTCAACAGCATAGTTCTTATAGTTTCGGAAAAAAGTGGCTGTGACATACGGACGGACAGACAGACAGACAGACATGACGAATCTATAAGGGTTCCGTTTTTTGCCATTTGGCTACGGAACCCTAAAAACTGACATTATCTCATTTCTTGATTCCGTTCGGTTCTTTGTTGGTTCTTGAGAGGTACCCATCACAAGTTAATCAGTTATCCATTTATCTATCTATGTACTTGTAATACTGAGGAAGTAGGTAAGTATGGCAGTAAATCCATAATTTCATTATAATAATAATTCCGATTATTCCCTAACGAGTACTTCCTTAATTAGTGGTTTATTAATTACAAATCGTGTTGCCTCATTTTATGGTTTGTGGTATGTGAATGTCTGAATTACATAACAATATGCGGACGAGCGAGATATTTCAAATAGTTATGCTATTATTAACTTTAAAACTTTCGCGTTTCATAATTGAAAAACAATATAATTATCACGGGAATTTAACGCAGTAACGTAGAAATGTGAAGGTAGAGGAAGAATTTTCTGCCCCAACGAAGCCAGTACACCGAGACACCAGTCTACCCGGGACCACGGTCGTTGCAACACGGCCGAAACGTCGGGCGAAATAGGTAAACAAACAATCGAAATCATCGCGTTAAATTTCCCGTGATAATTATATTGTTTATCAGTTATGCTATTTTCCAATCTACCATTGATAAAGTTTCAATTAATTCAATTTCTAAAAATATGAATGATGGATTGTTAGCCCGTAGATAGATATATTACAACCGTGCAGGTCTGAATTACTAATATCATAAACAACAACTTTTCTTATGACTTTAAAAACATAAAAAAATAAACAGCTGATCAATACATTCTGGCGAGTTATGCGAGCATAGGTACATGTATGCCATCAGCAGTTTTTTGTTGTATATGTCCTTGTACATATATTTCGCAGCCATCTGGTTAAATAAGCTAGCTAATTAAAAGCAGTTCATTAAACGCCAGCATGCAATTGGATGCCTAGGCTGATAATAAATTGAACTAGAATCATTCAACGTTTAACAACTTGGGGTATTGAAAGTCAGCCCTTTGAAGATTACTGACCAAGACTCAGTCAAGTGATTCAAATTTAGTTCAGTGTTTTTTGCGCTTCGCTCAAAAGTTCAAACGTTGCGCTCAATGACTTGGCTATTTGTCCTTCAGCCAATTAATTGGCCGGCATTTAATTAATGGTCGTTCAATTAGCTGGCTTATTTAACCAGATGGCTGCGATATAATATTATTATATGGGATCAAAAGAATACCTATAGTCTGAACAACAGAATGATAACTGCAAGCAGGCCAGCGTCAGACATCATCTGTCAGACACTACTGCTGAAATGAATCTTTTTGGCACAGTTGTGACATAAATGCATTTACTTCTATTGTATCTTAACTTTGTTTTACTATTCTTTTATTTTTGTGACACGAAAGTGTATCTACTGTGTCAAACAAATTATATTCTTTCATTCTTTTATTTTCTTGGCCTCCCACTAGGTGGACCGAGGACCTGGTTAAGGTTGCGGGAAGGCGCTGGAAGCGAGACACACGGGATCAGTCAATGTGACGACGCCTGGGGGAGGCCTATGTCCAGCAGTGGGAGTCTTTGGGCTCAAATTATGAAATTATGTTTCTTTTATTCTCATCTCTTTTCATACACAACACGATGTCACGCCTGGAATTAACTGCAGGGTTCGGTAGTAGTGTCCAGTGCAGTGCACCTACCCAAATTTCACCATTTATATGTTCACCAGCTTTTCCCCACCACTTCGTCGGCATAGCATTAGTAGTTTTTGTGGTGTATCTGTAGGCGCTCACGCATGTGTGTGTGTGTGTCGTGTAGGACGGTCAGTCCACAATAAATGTTTGCACTAGCAGTACGTCTCTTATTTCCAATACACTACAGTGGCTAACGAGGATTGGAATAGCGTGCGGAATTGAACTTTTAAATTATCGGTCAACATGTCGATAGGGAAGTTGTTAGAATTTAGTGTACGTTCCGGGAATTGGACATTATATGTGGAACGAGCTGAAATGTATTTCAAAGTTAATGAAATAAAACAAGAACTATGGCTACCCACATTAATCGCGGCTATGGGCGATTAAGCCTATGAACTATTAAGCAATTTAACGAGTCCGGCGAAACCCAGTGATACAACGTATGCTAAAGTTATACAAGTGATGAAAGACCATTTACAACCCAAACCTTCGTTTATGGCGGAACGATATCGCTTTAGACAAAGGCGGCAACAAGCGGGCGAGAGCATACCTCAATATATATCAGAATTAAAAAAGTTAGCGAGATACTGTGAATTTAAGACGGTATTAGAAGAAAATCTTCGTGATCAGCTAGTGTGTGGACTCAGCAGCGAAACGATCAGGCAACGTGTATTCACGGAGGAGAACCTAGAATATGCCAAGGCCGTAAAAATCGCATGTGCAATGGAAGCGGCGGAACGTGACGCGGCAGCGGTGGAGCGGACCGAGACCGCATCGGGCAGCACCCGTGGCGGTGGGACCGATATACTTCATGCCGATGTGGCCAGGCGCGGGCGCGGTGCTTCCGCCCGACGCGGTGGCGTGCGCCCACCATGGTCACGGGAACCAAAAGACGGCGGCGGTGCAAACAAGGGGGATCCTTGTAATGCCTGTGGAGGTTCCAATCATCGGGTGGAGGATTGTCAATATAAACGTTACATCTGCGACAAATGTAGACAACGAGGTCACCTACGAAGGGTGTGCCCAGAGCGGGCGGCCGGAACGCAAGCAAGGCGCGCGGGTAGCGGCGGCGGCGGCGGCCTGCTGGCGCACGTGGAGGCCGGGGACCAGGCCGACATGGGGTGCGGAACAGACCGGTCTGGAGACGACGGGTCACTGCCCGAAGATGAAGAGTTGGAGATTGAGGAAGATCTGTACCAACTCTGTCTAAATGGCTATAAGCCGGTAAGTCTGTCAATTAAGATTGATGGGACTAGCATTCCTATGGAAGTAGATACCGGTTCATTAGTTTCGTGTATTAGTAAAAAAATGTACGATAAGTTTTTTTATGTTAGAACGTTAGAGAAATCAAATTTGGTGTTCAAATTTTATAACGGTGCCAAGGTTAGGCCCCTAGGAGTTATAAAACCGAGAGTAAGCTACGGAAGAGAATCAAAAAATTTAGAACTATTTGTAATCGAAGGTGGAACTACATCTTTATTAGGACGGCAATGGCTAGCCGAATTAAAAATCAAAATACCTACATTGTTTAAAAATGTAGTTGAAACGGAAAACAAAAATTATAGTAATCAAAAATTAATGTCATTGCTTTCCAGGTATAAAGAATTATTCACGGAGGGACTGGGACGGTTCAAGGGAGGGGCAGCGCGGCTGCGGGTGCGCGAGGGAGCGACGCCGGTGTTTTGTCGCGCTCGGCCCGTGCCATACGCGCTACGGGATCGCGTCGATGAGGAGCTGGATGCCATGCTGCGCACCGGCGTCATTGAGCCGGTTGACAGCGCGGACTGGGCCACTCCACTAGTACCGGTGCGTAAGGCAGATGGGGGACTTCGCATCTGTGCGGACTATAAGGTGACATTAAATCCTGTATTGCTGATCGATAGATATCCTTTACCCCGCATCGACGATTTGTTAGTTAAACTAAATGGCGCCAAAGTATTGTCAAAAATTGACTTGTCCCAAGCGTACAATCAAATTGAGTTAGATGATCCCGATAATTTGACAGTTATTAATACTCATAAGGGCCTATTTAGGTATAAAAGATTGGTTTATGGACTGTCTTCGAGTCCGGGTATCTTCCAGAGGATAATGTCAAACCTTCTTAACGATATTCCAAATGTACAAGTATTTTTGGACGACATTATAATAGGAACAACAACGATGACACAACATTTCGAAACCTTAGAGAGATTACTCGAAAGATTACATAGCAGCGGGATTAAATTAAAGAAAAATAAATGTTTCTTCATGACAAATGAAGTTAAGTATTTGGGTTACATCATCTCCGCAGAGGGAATCAAGGCAGACCCAGCGAAAGTGGAAGGGATAGTAAACATCCCTTCCCCTAGTAATGTCACGGAGTTAAGGTCGTTTTTAGGAACAATTAATTTTTACGCAAAATTCGTTGGTAACTTAAGCACCGTTTTAGCACCTTTGTATAATTTACTTAAAAAAGGTATTGCTTGGAAGTGGGATCACGAATGCGAGTTAGCATGTAGAAAAGTTAAATCTATTTTAACGAGTGTAGATGTCTTAGCTCATTACGACCCAGATAAGCCATTGATTTTAACGTGCGACGCTAGCGCGCGGGGCCTAGGAGGAGTACTAACACAGCTGGGCGAAGGGAAGGGCGCGGGCGCAGGGGGCAGCACTAACCTGCGCGAGCGACCAGTTATCTATGTGTCGCGCGCACTCACCTGTGCGGAGAAAAATTATTCACAAATTGAACGGGAGGCACTAGCGATTGTATTTAGCATGGAAAAATTACATCAATATCTTTACGGAAGGCAGTTTACGTTAAGAACCGATCATAAACCTTTGGTTACCATTTTGGGACCAAAACAGGGAATTCCATCAATGGTGGCGAGCCGGTTACAACGATGGGCCATTAAGTTGTCAGCGTATACGTACAATATTGAGTTTGTAAGATCAAAAGATAACGGGGCTGACGGCTTATCGCGTTTGCCAGCGCGCTCAAAATGTAAACAATGCACTAAGGTACCTGAACAAACGTTCTTACATTTCGCGCAGAATGCGATGTTAATGGATTATCGGGACATTAGGAACCAGACTAGCCGTGATCCAATGCTGGGCCGGGTTTTATCTTATCTTAGAGACGATTGGCCGTCTGATGAAATAATAACTTCACTGAAGCCATATTACAATCGAAAAAAGGAGTTATATGAGGAATTAGGGTGCGTTATGTGGGGTCACAGAGTAGTAGTGCCAGAGACATGTAGGTCAAAAGTATTATCAGAATTACACGAGGCGCATATGGGCATCGTAAAGACCAAATCGTTCGCACGTAGTTATGTGTGGTGGCCTGGCATCGACGAAGCGATCGAGACAATGTGCCGTACGTGCCAGACTTGCACAGCCGAGGCGGACGCGCCGCCGCGACACGTACCCTGTCCGTGGCCCTGGCCCGAAAAACCATGGGCTCGGGTTCATCTTGACTTCCTGGGACCGATCGCCGGTAGAATTTTCTTAGTTATGGTAGATGCTAGGACCAAGTGGATAGAGGTAACTCAGGTACCGAGTACGGCGGCGTGCCACACTATAAACCGGTTAAGTGAAGTCTTTGCGCGTTTTGGGTTACCTAAACAGATAGTTACCGATAACGGTCCGCCCTTCACAAGTAGTGACTTTTCCAATTTTTTAAACTCAAATGGAGTAGAACATTTATTTTCTGCACCTTATCACCCAGCATCAAATGGTGCAGCGGAAAATGCAGTTAGAACGGTAAAAAAAGTAATTAAAAAAGCATTCAGAGAGAAATTAGACGTAACATTATTTTTGAACAATTTCCTATTGCACTATCGTAACACTGAGCACTGTACTACGGGTGAAACGCCGGCGTTGTTAATGTGCGGCCGGAAGCTGCGAACCAAGTTGGATTCGTTGAGACCGGATAGAGGTACTAAGGTTAGGAATGCCCAACAAAAGCAACAGCAGACAAGTGGCGCAAGCGGAACACGTGACCTGCGTCCCGGGGACGAGATTTGGCTCCGTCAGTACAGCGGAGGTGATAGGTGGGTGCAGGGAAAAGTAGCAGAGAAGATAGGTGCTACGGATTATAGGGTCGTTGATGCGATAGGTAGGGAGGCGCATAAACATATCGATCAGCTTAAGCACAGGAAGCGCAGTTCACTTATTAGTCCAGCGAGTCCTCCCCATAGCAAGGGTGAAGCAGTTGTGGATGGTGGAGGGCCCAGCCCGAGCCGTTTGGATGGGCACACGTCACAGGTAGTCACGAGTGAGGTGAATGATGTAGCTCAGGAATTGTTAAAAGACTGTGAGGAGCCAGCTACACCGGAATTAATTCAATCACCGCGCTCACCTACTCTTGAGCCGACCCAGTCCCGTCCCATGCGTCAATGCAGGCTAAATAAGCCAGCTAAATATAATGTTTAATTAATTAGCCATAAGAAACTGCTTAAATGTAAAAGTGTATATTAGAATTAAGTCATTAGGATTATGTCATAGTTAGTATTACCCCCTAGTTTAGTACTACCTACGAAGGTAGTTTGTTTGTTTGTTTATGCATAGGTTTAGACCACACAATTTAGCTTGTATAGTTTTGTTTTGTGTTAGCAGTAATTTTAGAATAAGGGTGGAGGATTGTGGTGTATCTGTAGGCGCTCACGCATGTGTGTGTGTGTGTCGTGTAGGACGGTCAGTCCACAATAAATGTTTGTACTAGCAGTACGTCTCTTATTTCCAATACACTACAGTTTTGTTTTTATATCGTGCCATAATGCCGCCTTACTTGAGAAATGTTTGGTTCACTTAAATACAAATTACCACTCTTTTATGAATGATTATCGGAATAAAAACTATTCTGTGTCCATTCCAGGGTCTCAAACTATCTTTATACCAAATTTCATCTAAATTGGTGGTTTAAATCACTTTTAAGAGTAAAAAGGTAATTGATGAAAACGGCATGAGAACCCGTTCAGTAGATTTTGAGTTTATCGCGAACAGACGCGGCGGGCAACTTTATTTTATAATATGTATTGAAAGTACGAATTCCTATCATTAAATCATTACACATATACCAAAGGTACACTAACCTTAAAACAGAGAAAATTTAATAACACAAGTCACCTTTGATTCAGGCAAAAGCCAAGAAGTGCCATAAACGAAAAATTTAAGGGATTCCTCCATAACTTTTGGAAGCTATAAGTACGGAGCTTCTCGCGAATTCCCACAGGAGCATAAAGAAATAGTACTCAACTTCTAACACGAAATCGCGGAGCAGTGGTATAATAAGATAACTTTGCAAGCGCTTCAAATGTTGACTACCTCGATTTAATTTGATAGATATTCCCGGAGCTCGAAAAATGGTTATTATTATTTTAATCCTACTTCCTACTACTATTCTAAACGTGAAAGTTTGTGAGGATGGATGGATGGTTGTTATTCTTTCACGCAAAAACTACTGAAAGGATTTGATTTTTTTATAGTAATACTACTTATTCATCAGAATAACTATGATCTTTCGAACTCTGTGCGAAAGCTACATTAGATCACGAAAGATTTGACCCTATAGTCCCCACCACAAGAAACTATAAATTTTGTAAATAAAGAACTTTTACTAAGTAACGTAGCGACAATTCAATCAACAACAAGTAATTCCAAATTCAATCAACTCAAAGTAAAATATGTGTAATACGAAACTAAAGAGAAATTTCACTTGGTCGGGCTATATTTTAGCGATATATAGCGCTATCGTCTAATGTTTTGTGTCACTGGAACTTTACATGAGTCAGACGCGTTCCAGTACCGATTGTTGGGTTGATTGAATTGGCTTTACGTAACTTAATAGAGTTATTTATTTACAAAATGTGTAGCTACTCGTGACTGGGACTTCAAAGTAAAGCCACAATTCGTCAATTATGTTAAAATCTCATGTAAAAAGGGGTATTCCTATTGCTATCAGTCGAGCTCAATTCTAGAAAATAGGGAATATGCATGCAATTTATTTATTTGCTAAATGAAATACTTATTAACTACAGTAAACAAATATATGAAAGATTATTTTTTATAACTTGATCAGAGACGAAGTTATAAACATTAAAGTTAAACACTAGACAGAGAAGTCCGACGTGACATCTGACGTCAGATAGCACGACGGTGACGCGTTTTACTAGAGAGGGACAGATACAATAAAAATAAAATAAACCTTGATTGCTTGTTACTTAACCTATTATTTACAATACTTGGTTTTTCATGAGATTATAACATATTATGTATTTATATTATTTATTTAATTTTCTCGACACCTGGTTATTTTCCCTCACAACAGCTTGTCTTTTGACAAATGTCTCCTCCGAGGCTCTCCACTTGACTCTGTCCCTCGACACTTGACTCTGTCCCTCGCCACACGTAACCATTCTGGACCTGCCAGTTTCTTTATATCGTCTTCCCACCACTTTACCTGTCTTCCTCTACTTCTTTTACTTCCTCTTGGGTACCATTCTGTAATTATTTTTGCACACTTTTCTTTCCTTTCTCTCAGTATATGTCCTGTCCAACACCATTTAAATGTTTCCATGCAACATCAACTTTGTCAAATTTTGTTTTTCCTTTTATCTTTTTTAACTGTACTCTGTATCTCCTACTTACGCCAGAGGGAGATATCTTTCTTTAAATTTGTATACCTCTTTCGTTTTTCGATCAATGTTGATTTTGTTTTTACTATTAGCATTCAATTTTAGTATTTCTTTCGAAAAATTGTTGAAACAACAAATATTTTTTTCATGCATATTCTTTATTTACCCAACCTAGGCATCGATCCCACTATCTCCTGCTCAGCAGTAGGTAGATACTGCTTGCTTGCGGCTCGAGAGCAACGAACACATTCCTAATAGAATTTTACTTTATCTAGACCTCTCTACTTATCGTATTTCCCCTAGGTGGCATTTTACACTGAAAAACATTTTTACTAAAAAATACAACCAATTCCCAAATAACTTCAATTTCAGTAGTCGGTGTTCCTGTTTTTGTATCTTCGTTTTTTGACACCGACTTCCGAAATATAAGTTTTTTTTCACTTTGTAATGTTTTTTTAAAGTCGGTTGTATTTTGTTGTAAAAAGGTTTTTTATTTTCCACTTTTTAGTTTTGGTACATAATGAGTAATTTCTATAATAAGGAACCAATAATGTACAAAGTTATGCCAGAATATATTACCCGAATAACATGAAACTTAAACACAACCGATGAAATTAGAGTGTACCGGGTGAACTGTACAAATCTTTCTTTTTTTTTTATCTGGGAATCATCCAATGACTTCTCGCGCTCTGGGTGAAGTGGGAGGGAGTGTCAGAGTTTTAATGACTAAAATCCACCCGTGTTCCTTCAGTTGCTTGAGCCAGGGCCGCGGTAACTCTTTTTCAAATTTATCCGCGAACTGTACATATCTGCTATCCCTTTTAGTGCGTACCGGCGTGATGTTATGTTATGAAATGGTGTAAACAATAAACAGACATGCAATTGCAGCATTCCCGAGAGATTTACCGACATTTATTGAAGAGTTATTTTGTATGTATCCGAAGTCCTTCATTAGATCTTCACCTAATTTAAATGGAGAACAGCATAAAAAAGACGGTCAAGTGCGAGTCGAACTCGTGCGCCGAGGGTTCTGTAATTTAATTAATTTTCAACTTTTTAAAGTTTTATGATTCTTTTTTTAATGTGCTGTAAAGCCATACTTTTTGCCAAATTTCGTGATTCTAGGTCAACGGGAACTACTATATAGGTTTTCGACCCAAAACCTATTGGGTATTTCCAGTTGACCTAGAATTGTCAATTTTGCTTAAAAGCAAGGTCTTACAGCACAAGTAAAGGAAAAATTCCGAAAAATAAAAAAAGTTTAAAATTAAGATTTGTAAAATTTTCTGAGGTAACACACATAAAAATACATTTGAATTGAGAACCTCCACCTTTTTGAAGTTAGTTAAAAATACTTCTAATCGTATTTCACCCAGGCGGCATTTAACACTGAAAAAAAAGTGCGCAAGACCCGATTTTTTTTTTATTATATTGGCAATGAGTAAATATTATTGGGAGACAGATATTAAATCATCAAAATTTAATCAACGTTTATTAATGTAATAACCAAAGATGAAATTGCTCATATAAACTCAAGTCAACACAAAACCGAAAACTAGCATTCGTGGTTTGACTTAATTAAAAACACACTATTCAAAGTCTGGGATAGACAAGCACGTATTTACATTGTAGAGCAAATAGTAGATTATTGTACGACGCAGATTATTATTAATACTCAGCATGTTTGCCGTGTGGTAGTTCAATCAATATGGGTTTAAACGAGGCTTAGGTTTGTAATCAGTATTGGAGCTGGGAAACCTCACAGAGAGAGTAATTGGCGCGGTAACTGATTACTGGGGGCCGGGTAAGGCGCGGGTGATTACTGAGAACCGTGTAAGGTGTGAGGAAAAATATTTATTGGATACGGAATGGGTATAAGGATTTAAGCAGCTTGCAATTGATATATTTCAATCTGTAAAAGGTGAGTAGGATCAAAGTCTAATAATTCTTGGTGATTTTAGTAAAATGTACACTACGGTTGCTCAAAAAAAAAAACCGGCCAAGTGTGAGTCGGACTCGCGCACGAAGAGTTCCGGACTTGGTAAATTGCGGTGAAAACCAATTATCGGTGGAAGTTTACATGGTAATGTACATCATATATTTTTCTTAGATTTATCATTCTTTAATATATTCTCTTATTTTAGAAGTTACAGGGTGGGGGGACACATTTTACCACTTTGGAAGTATCTCTCGCGCAAACTATTCAGTTTAGAAAAAAATGGTATTAGAAAACTCTATATCATTTTTTAAAGACCTATCCATAGATACCCCACACGTATGGGTCTGATGTTTTTTTTTTTTAATTTCAGTTTCAAGTATGGGGAACCCCCAATTTTTTTTGTTTTTTTCTATGTTTGTGTGAAAATATTAATGCGGTTCACAAACAAGTAAAATTTCACAATTTAAAAACCCCCGACACATTTATCTTGCGACAAGTAAAATTTCACAATTTAAAAACCCCCGACACATTTATCTTGCGAAAACACCCCGATTCAAACAGTAAAATGCCCATAACTTTTGAACGACTGAACCGATTTTATTCAAACATAGCTAAGAACACTCTCGACAAAATTACCTTTCAAACAAAAAAAACTAAATCAAAATCGGTTCATCCGTTTAGGCGCTATGATGCCACAGACAGACACACAGATACACAGATACACAGCACCACACGTGAAACTTATAACACCCCTCATTTTCCGGCGGGGGTTAAAAACACCCCGATTCAAACAGTAAAATGCCCATAACTTTTGAACGACTGAACCGATTTTATTCAAACATAGCTAAGAACACTCTCGACAAAATTACCTTTCAAACAAAAAAAAACTAAATCAAAATCGGTTCATCCGTTTAGGCGCTATGATGCCACAGACAGACACACAGATACACAGATACACAGCAACACACGTGAAACTTATAACACCCCTCTTTTTCCGACGGGGGTTAAAAACACCCCGATTCAAACAGTAAAATGCCCATAACTTTTGAACGACTGAACCGATTTTATTCAAACATAGCTAAGAACACTCTCGACAAAATTACCTTTCAAACAAAAAAAAAACTAAATCAAAATCGGTTCATCCGTTTAGGCGCTATGATGCCACAGACAGACACACAGATACACAGATACACAGATTCACAGCAACACACGTGAAACTTATAACACCCCTCTTTTTCCGGCGGGGGTTAAATACATCTACTTACCATGTTTCAACAGCATAGTTCTTATAGTTTCGGAAAAAAAGTGGCTGCCGAACGGACGGACAGACAGACAGACATGACGAATCCATAAGGGTTCCGTTTTTTGCCATTTGGCTACAGAACCCTAAAAATAGGATAGATTGTGTGAAAAATTACATGCTAGGACATTTCCTAGCATGTAATTTTTCACCATTGTGAGTGACAGAAAATGGAAGAGAAAACCGTGTTAGGCTGACCAACAACGACAGTAAACTGATGATGAGTGTAAGTACCTTCGCCAAGAAGACAAAATCGCAGTAATAGCAGCTGTTGTCCTAACTGGTACCTAACTCATGATCATTTCTAAGATCAATTAAATAAAAATACAATGATATTACATACATCTCTAATCCATCTCTAGAAATGCCAGATACAATATCAAATAAAGTACCAAAAAAGAGAGACTAGAAGTACGATCGGCGAAAAAAACATTAAGAATACAGAAATAACATTAATACATCTAACAGATGAACATCAATATACCTACGGGTATTATTTTTAGACAACGGAAAATTAAATGAAGATCCAACGATTCCCTATAAACAATTATGTCGTAATCAGAGAATTACAGAGAAACGTGGTGACGTAAACAAAGACTTATCTACAGTTGAAAACGTAGATCTGTTTGCCAAGTACGTAGTAATTAATATCGCTTTACATAAATATATTAACTTAGTCTTAAATAAATTGTCTAGCTATATCTTGTGGCATAGTTACATAATTGAAAATGAATAACTCCTGCGGGAAGTCACTCACCGTTTTAGCTTCCAATAAGAAGGTCTATTTTATACTTGAATCGCTTTTCGTAGTCTAGTTTCCCCTCCAAAGGATTTTATATAAGTTTGTGATTAAAATAAGTTTACGTCAATACTACACAAAGTTACAAACAAAGACAGTCCTCATCACCTCTCATTTACAAATCTAATTTCGCTTTTATCTACCAACATCACAAATCTGCTAAAGAAGTTCACTATATCTAAGGCAGTATAAATTCTTGCCGTCATGAGCTTAAGGCAAGTGCCACTCTATTAAAGAAAATTATACGATAGCGATCGGAAAAATGACAAAAATGTTTAAGATTGTTAAACGTTATGGAAATGCCTCGTGGTCAATACCTCACATTTTGGCATTTCAAAAATCGTCATCGATAATATCGAATTACACTTGTCTAGGGCCTCATCATTATCACCGTCAGCCTATTGATGTTCTCACTGCTGGGACACAGACCTCCTCTCTGGGAGAGGGGATCCAGCACGCGAGCCCAGTGCGGGTTGGTGGATACCACATGTCTTCGAATTTTTGCTTCTTCGGTCGTTGTCGGTTTTCTCACGATGTTTTCCTGCACCGTTTTTGAGAAAATTGTTGATGAATAATTTTCTCAAAGTTAGGCGCCTGCCTGGTTCCGAAACCACGACCTGCAACTTGTAAGTCGCGGCCAATACCACTGGGCCACCACTGCTCTCTAGGGCCTCATGTCAAGCTAACTTAAGTTGCTAAAGATATAATAGCGTGCTCACAATATCCTTGGCACTTGTTCAAGCATCTAAATTTAAAGAAAATATATGTAGCAGTCAAGTCCTACTGTCAATAAATAGACTCACGTTCTTAGCACTCCTCTTCAGCTGCCTCCCAGCCTTCCACCAGGTGACCTGAGCCTCGGGCCTGGATCCCACAGCCTTGCACTCCACCTCGTAGTTTCTGTCAGCCGACAGCTGGCTGCGCTTGTTCAGGATCTGCACGCTCAGTGGCCTTACTGCAACAAACTGGAATTATTGGTGAGGGATCGATAGTGGAAATTTGTTTTTGTGAATTTTCTATAGGTACTAATACTTTCAACTATAAATTTGATTACTCAGAGGACATTAAAGGCCCAAATTAACGGCACATATTCATTCTATAGTGTTTAGGGGCACTGTTCGATTAAGTATCCTGCGACAAGTGAAATTCTATCATCAATATCGTGGCGAAAGCTATCATCATCATTTCAGCCGAAAGACGTGCACTGCTGGATAATAGGCCTCGAAGGCGTCGTCGCGAGAGCTATAGTGAAAAATATTCTGAAATTTAAGGGATTACCTAATTGTATACTTACAAAAAATTTGCATGTCATTATGCTATGATTAAATATGTTAAGCTACTATTATACTACCATTGTAAGATCTTTTGTAACCATATTTATCTGCAAATAAATCTTTGACTTTGACTTTGAAAAACACTATCAAAATTTCATGTGATTAATCTCATCTGTTTTGACATTGCGAAAAATGCTGCCGTTGCTGATACGAGTACATTAAGTCTTTGTCAACAGCATCGGGTCTTTGTAAAATTTTCAAACCAAATCATTAATTTGATATTCGTAATAAAATATTGGCTAAGTTCTTGAAACTATGCCTTGCTCTACCTTACAGGCTTATAATTATAGGTTGGTAAACATCACTTAAGGTTACACTAGTCAAAAATTCTGCCATACAAACGTAGTCTAGAGATTACTCCACTGCTTGACGATGTACGTTCAAAATAACAAATTATATCAATTTTTTTTATCATTATCTAGTCCTGTATGGAAACAAAAATGGAAAAAAATAATATATTTGAAATTTATGAGCGTCGAAAGTTCCATATTTCAACTCCAATTTTAACGCATCTTTGAGCGGAAATGAATACCATAAGTAGAAGGAAAATTGCAAAACGGCCTCCATACAGGGATAGATTAGTAATTCAACAATGCAAAAAATGTTATCTTATAAATATACATTTAGTTCCTTTTTAATGATATCTAGACTACCAAAGGTCTGTTTATAAAATTTCGTGCGCTCGTTTTCGTCCTAAATCATCATCCATTTCGATACAAATTTTCAAACGTGCTAATTCGTACGCGAATTAGCTTCTTACTGCTCATCACAGCATCTATTTCTTTCACACGTTTTGTCGGATAAGATTGCATGCATTTTAACCCCGCGCACAAAATAGTTCATGCCGTCGACTAGTTCAACCTTAAGTTGGAATCAGGCGCTCTAGATAAGTGATATTTTACCATCGAAAACAAGGCGATAGCGATTCGAGGAGAAATGTTAAAAATGTATGGGAATGTCAAACGCGATTGAAATGTCACGTGATCAAGGTCGGGACGTGGTCATTTTGGCATTTTGAACATCCCCATCGCTGACATCAAATGTCACTTGTTTAGAGACGAAGATTAAGTAGAGGAGGCTATCAGATTTGGATCACCAGCTCCAATTTGATCGCCATTAATATATTAGGTCACATAAAAATAACTGTCACAATAATAAGATATAAGCAGAAGTGAGGTTTGTCGGAAGCAATCAATAACGCTTGGGTTAATCGCTAAGAACCTAATATTAGTGGACGAATGTCGGACCTCGTCGACAAATATTTTTCGTCCATTTGACCTTGTTCTTAATACGAGATATATGAAAAATAAATATAACACTCATATGAGAAAAAATATAATGGCTAGGTACTTTATTTCCGGAGCTAGCAGAGAACGTATAAAAAACCCCAAACAATATATGAAACAAAAACTGCGGGAAGCCGTTAATAAATGCACAACAAAAATCGAATTTGTACACTTGCTGTCCTATTTTATTTTATCTATTTGTGTATTGTTGTCTACATTAAAGAATAACAATTTATTCTGTTCATGAAAATTTTAGAAAAAAGTCTGCAGACATTTTTGGGCATAGACTTTCCCTAGGCCACTTCATTTGGTCGACTCCATAGCAACGAAACTCTTCCAGGAAATTCTTTCACAACATGTAATCTCGAATTCCCATACGTTTCTCCGATTATGTAGATCGGTAAATTCTGTTCGACATCCCATAACTATTTACTTTAACCCTACTTCACCTGATCCAACGATCAGATTTACAACTCCCATATAGCAAAGGTCAATTTCAATATTCCTATCGCAATATTATTTGCACGATTCTAAAGCTTTACCATATGTCTGTGTATCCCGTAATTGAAACCAACTACCGGACTTGCTCGGTCGGATATTCCAATTGAGTGCTTGCTTATAATAGACCCAAAAATGCCCACTTACCTTGGATCATGCATGAAGATGGGTACTAGGAAATGAATCATTTACTACAGAGTTGAGTATTTTTCTTTCTTCTTAGTTTAGTAACGTCATCGCTGTCTATGACCCAGTGGTAACGGCTCTAACATACGTATCGAGGGTTCGAAGCCAGGCAGGTACATTACTTTAAGTAAATTATTTCATCACTACTGTTCCAAAAATAGAATCATAAGTTGAAAGACATGCGACATTCAACAACCCGCACTGGGCACGCTTGGTGGAATAAGGCTTATGAGAGCAAAGAGAGGACGCAAGCGACATAGCAGTGGAATCGTTTAAAGACTGATTATGCAACATCGACGAATACTTCCATTTAGAACTGACGTTGTAGTGAAAATCAATACCATATTTCAAATTTCCCAGATAGCTTCGCTTTGAAAGCCTATTTAATCTGTTATCGATATCGTTTTAAACTATTTTCGCTGTTATTTGGTCACAGGTTTCAAATGCTGGATTAATAACCAAAACCAAATCGTTGATTGGTAAAGCTATTGAACCTCCAGCTTCGCCAGCTTAGTTATTCTGTCAGAAACAAAGAGCTACAATAATTTCTTCTATGATAAAGAAATCCCAGGCTCTAGGAAAAATGTAATTCAAAGTCAGCGATAGAGATGGTCAAAATACCAAAATGATGAAAATTATATTAATCGTTCGCGTTATTTCATTGATAGAATGTCACTTGACTAGAGTATCTGTTCCATCATGCCTTCGGAAACCAAGAGCTTTAATGTGACAAAAATCCTGCCTTAAATTGACAACCGTTTTTCTATTTATGTTCCGGGATATAGAATCCTTGGATGTGGCCCCTGAGTAGGATACTGATTAAAAACTACCCCAGTGTTCCATCTTAAATCTGGGGGTCGCGGGAACGTACGTCCCTTTCGCAACTCCTGGCTGGTGTGCCGGTCCACGTCCGTGGCCCACGACCTTGGGTTGGGGAGGGGGGGGGAGGAGTGAGTTGTTTGACAACCCTCACAGTGTCTAAGAGTGGTGCTTGTGGAACACTACGCGCTGCCACCTCGGGTCCTGATGTGCGGGGGGGGGGGGGGGCACGGATGTTCCCGAGTCCATTGCCCCTCGATCCAGGAAGTTGGGAGTTGGGCCGGGTGAGTGGACGAGATATCCCTCTCCATTCCGTAGCCTCTCACTTTCAACCATTCCTAGACGTAATTGGGACCCAAAACAATGACATAGTCGATGAAGAACTTCACTTTTACCTGGAATGTGGGTGTCTTCTCCTAGGTCTATTATAGATCATCCAGCAAATCTCACTACGTGGTAGTTGAATGCGAGGATATAACCTCACACGTACCCTTAAAATCCAGAAAAAACCCAACCAACTCACAATTGATATCCAGAATCAGCAGCTTGGCCTCAGGAGCGGCGAGGTTGGTGTTAGAGGCCTGGCAGACGAGCCTAGCGTTCAGATGCTGGCGGCCCACGTTGGGGAACGTCAGCGTGTTTACCGTGACGCCGTCTGGACGCTGCTCGAACGAGTCGTCTATCACCGTGTTCTCCAGGTACCAGGTTAGACGGGGGCGCGGGTCACCTGCGGATTAAAAGAAAGAAAGTTATGAATATACTTGTCCTTGGGTTGCCAGAGGGGTATTAAACTTGGTAAAACGAACGTCTCACAACATCAGGGATCAGAAAACATTCGTAGGGCCTACTGATGAAGTGTAAATTAGGGGTGGGTTTCCATTGCAATCGTATGCAGCTAAATACTATAAAATACTTTGAGTCTGTCTATATAAATACTGCAGCCTTTTCCCAACTATTGGGAGATGTTTCCAATCTAACCGAATAGGTAAAGCTGAGTACCAATAAATTCCAGAGAGCGACTATAACTATCTGACTTCTACACTACACCCCAGTAACTGGTACCACAACTGTACCTGCATAATTTTAAGCACACATTTTATAAATTAAAAACTGGCTCTCATTATTGCAAAAAACATAAAGTTATGGTCCCTGATATAACGGAAATCAAACGTCTTCTCGGTTTCTTACAAGCTAGTTATTTTTAACTTCTTCTGAAATCTTCCAGTGATACCTGTAGAGTTTAAACGTGTAACTGGCTGTGTTCGTCGTAATGAATGACGGCACTTAGCTGATAAATACATGCGCTTTAAGTACCCCCACGGTCCCACACCGAGGACATATTTTACCAACCTCAAGATTAACAGGATCTTGGGAGCTCGTTTTGTAAAGGCCATTCTGGGTTTTTTTTATGTTGGGATAGTATTTTACTGCGTTTGTTTTTAAAAGACTGGTATGAATTTGAAATATTTGAATAAAGAACTGCTAATAAGTTGCTAAACAGCGCAAAGAATTTTGTAAATTATTTATAAAATAGAATTTATTTCCAAACGTAAGTGTTACATTGTACACCACCACTTAAGACTAGGTATTAATCAAAATAAGTACTAGTAATAAGTTTACAAAACTAATGTAAAATTCCTAGAAAGATTATGTAAACATTTCTCACTAAATTGATGCGGTTTTCTTTGCACTTAAAACTTAAGAAAGAAATTACTGATGTTAGAACCACGTAAAGAAAAGATAAACCAATTGGCGGTATACAGATAAAAATTCTTTACCTTCCGCGCTAGTCAAAGACTGTGTGACGGCAATGTAAGGATTCTCGCTCTAGAAAAACCGACTGTACGTAAATTGACATAAGGACCGTTCTCCATTGTTTATGGTCATAAAAAGTATACAAAAGTTGCGATAACGACTAATGATGTTTGGCGTAAACAAGTAGTACATGCAAAAATATCAGACAACATGACTTATAACAAACCATAAATATTATTATCAGCCTATAAATAGAAAACAATGTAACTTAGCAGTAGTTAAGCTACTTTTCATAATAAACTTATATTAAACAGTAGTAGTACATGGAATTTTCAAACAACAAACCAATCTTAAATTAAATTAACACAGCCATATGAATGTACCAGTATAGCACCCTATAGGCTCGCGCTTGACCACTATCTCTCTACCGGTAAGCAAAAATGTGGTCGACGGTGAAGCACGCTGGCCTAGAAATAACCTCACCTTCTTGAGTTCGAGGTTGGACACCGGGAAGAAATTCCACTTTGCCGTATGCAAAATGAAAGGTTTATTATAATTACCAAATCTGATAGCACATATACGTACGTCTTGTAGTCCGATGATGGAACGAGCTAGGCAGTAATTTTTATAATAAAACCCCTAATTATTAGTTTGGAGCTGTGACATAATATAAATGAATGAGTTTGATTAAAAGCTGATTAAAACAATACAATTAATAATTCGGTATAACTTCTAGATAAAAGCTATCTACTAACTAACTTATCACTCAGGTGGAAGTTATGTGAGGGAAACAAATCGAACTCTAATTTAATCAAATGCTTCCTAAAACTTAATTACAACTGGTACGTGTAAACAAGCTAAAACGTGGGTCGCGTTATATAAATTTTAGATAATGTTTTCGCTTATAGGAAGGCTTAGAAGTTATCCTCAGGCACGCTTATGTACGTAACCCTTAGAAAACGAAAACGTAAATGTTCGTTTTTGTTAACAGACTTGGGCAGAAATGGCACTAATTTAACCTATCTAAAGATTTGAACTGATAAAGCAAAAGATTTAGAAAAATTCAAAGAAGCATTTGAGGTCGTTAAGGCCCTACAGTGGGACTCAAAAGGCTCATAATAATAATGTTAAAAAAAAAGATAATATTATTAAGTCCTTTATTCAGTACTTTTATTATTAACTACAAATATATAAACGAGCCGTGTCCAGAAGTAATGCTTGTATTATTATTATAGTTTTTGATATTCTCGGGATACTAGGATCCCGGACCTTTGAAAAGCGTACCAGGGGCCGAAACCAACTCGCAGAGGCCTTCTTTATTCTTTAAAGTAGCCTTGTTAGTCATGTAGGGTGAAATGTGATACCAACCGGCGATTATCCCTGTGTGCACTAGTTACTATTACGCAAGAGCACCCAAGGACAATCCCCGGCTGGTACAGCACTGTTGCAAAAGATGGAGACAAAACACATTGGTCTATGGGTTTGGTAACTTCGGAAGGACTATTGGCTGCTGGCTGACCACTGTTGATCTACACGGCTTTAAAATGGCAAAGGATGACTTGAAAGAAAAAAAAAGAAAAAAAGAAAGAAAAAGTGTTTATTTGTCACAACACGACATACATACAATATAAGAACAAACTTATGCTAAACCCTTAAAAATAGTATTAGTAGTACTTAAATTATGTTTATTTATTTATTTATTTATTTATTGTTATGGCACTCCAACGAATTGTTCACAATAACATTGACAATAGATTTATCACAATTTACTAATAGAATATAGCGAACTTTTCACTTATAGGTGTGCACAGCACTAGCAGATAAAGACTATATAATGTCAAATAAAATAAATGTCAAAACAAGAATTAAAAAATTGATAGCAATATGATAATTGAGAATAATAAAAAGCAAATTACAAAAAATCTATAAATAATCACTAATAATAAAAATATACAAAACAGAAATAATCAATAATAATTAGGAATAACAGGATACATGTCAAAATACAGAATTAATGGGCGATGGAATAAAACAAAAACAATAAATTAATTAATTTTTTCAACCTCGAGTTGTTTAGACAGATGTCTTTGAAATTGAGCTAAGGTGTTAGAGAAGATGTCAATACTATTGATGGGAGAGTGGCTCTCATTATAAGTCCTCATCAAACGGTTCAATGGCGCTGAAAGCCCGAGGTTGGTTCGAGCTGCAAGTGGCACAAACAAATCGACCTTACGGTCAGGCCTGGTTTGACTACTACGGGGGACACGTATATTTATGTCATCCAGAAGTTTAGAAACATCGACCAAACCGTTGACAATTTTGAACAACATTATTTGGTCCATGTTTTTCCTTCTATTTTCTAGGGTAGTCAGATTAAAATGGCTTAGCCTTTCAGGATAGGTAGCTGTGTTAGGACAGCTGCTCGACTTATACCGCAGGAATCTGGTAAAGCCTCTTTGGACGCGTTCAATTCGGTCAACATGGACCCTATAGGTAGGATTCCACACCTGCGATGCGTAGTCCAGTACACTTCTGACAAGGGTGACGTAGAGAAGTTTAAGGGTGCGTACGGACTTAAAGTCTTGGCAAACACGCTTCAGAAATCCTAACATTTTGGTTGCCTTTTTGACGATGTTATCTATGTGTGGAATAAAAGTAAGTTGACTGTCGAGGCATACTCCCAGATCGCGAGTTGTAGTTACCTTCTGCAGCGTTAGACCGTTCAGCAAATACGAGGATGGCAGTGGATTCCGTTTTTTAGTGAAGGTCATGTGGTGACACTTTCCAGCATTAAGAGACATCCTGTTCTGCATACACCAGTTGTACACTGAGTTTAGGTCCTCTTGCAGTAAATATATATCTCTGGTTGATTTTATCTGTTTGTAGAACTTTAGATCGTCTGCAAAGAGCGAACACTCACTGTGTTTGATGCAGTTCACGATATCGTTGACGAACACCAGAAACAGTATTGGACCCATATTAGAGCCTTGTGGAACTCCAGAAGTTAAATAATAAAAGGGAGACTGATGCCCTTTTACTACGACTTTCTGTTTTCTTTCAGTCAGATAAGATTTGAACCACTGGAGAAGCTGGCCGAATATGCCGAGGTTCGAAAGCTTCTGTAGTAGGATCTGGTGGTCCACCTTGTCGAAAGCGCTGCTAAAATCTGTATAAATAGCGTCCACTTGTGTCCGAGAGTCAATAAGTTTGCTGAGATCATCAACATAGAGGGTTAAGTTAGTTGTGGTGGATCTTCGCGTGCAAAATCCATGCTGTTGAGAAGCCAGCTCTGTTTTGAAATGCGATGTAAGAAAGGGACACATCAAGGATTCAAAGACTTTAGAAAACACAGATAAAATGGATATTGGCCGATAGTTTTTAATGTTATACGCATCTCCTTTTTTGAAGATGGGCACCACATTGGCATCCTTCCATTTAGAAGGGAATTCTGCAGTTTTGATTGAGTGGTTCAATATTATTTTTAGTGGCAGGGCTAAACTACTCGCACAGTTTCTAACAAATAATGGTGGTAAACCATCAGGCCCAGGACCCTTGCATACATTTAGTTTTTTAAGAACTTTAACAACATCTCTTTCAGAGAACGTGACCATACCTAAGCTATTCTGGGGATACTTGTGACCTTCCTGCAGTGAAGCTTGCATCGCATCGTCCGATGAGATGAAAGTTGAGGAAAAATGCGCTGCAAAGAGCTTACAGACCTCGTCTCCAGAAGTGGCTATCTGATTCTCAAGTTTCATCTCAGATGGTATATCATTAGACTGGGATCTCTTTGCCTTTACGAATGACCAAAAAAGTTTGGGATTTTGTTTTATGCCTGTCTCGATCTTCCCTACGTAGTCATTATAGCTAGTTTTAATCATTACATTAGCTCTTTCACTCAACAATCTGTATTCGTAGTTATCGCGCGGGTTTTTATACTTTTTAAACCGTTTTCTAAGTTTTTCCTTCTCATTTAAGAGTTTTATAAGAGCCCTCGGGAACCAAGGGGGGTATGTACTTTGTAATATTTTTTTTTTCGGTACTAACTCGTCAATTGTGCTATAAAGATGTTTATATAACACTTCCACCATTGCATTGACATCCGCACACTCAGCCAAACATGCATCCCAATTGATTTGTTTTATTCGCCCATTCAAAAGTGCATAGTTTGCCCTAAAGTAATTGTACTTTACACTGCGTTTACATTTCAGTGAAGTAAATTTAATATTTTCGATAACAATCTCTAGTGGTGGGTGATGAGAGTCTACAACCGACAGGGGGGTTTTACATTCACGAACAAAGCCTCCAGGAAAGTTACACAATATTAGATCAAGGGTTTTGTCAAGTTGATTTCTTACAGGATTCAATTGTTCAATATTATTAGGGGACAAGCAGTCAATAAACGAGTAACCTAGTGAGCTATCATATTTGCTTGGTGATGTGGATGTTCTATGAGTTCCGGATTCGTCCAGGTTCCATTCAATAAAGCCAAGGTTGAAGTCGCCAGCTATTAATGTATGGTTTCCGGTTGTCTCGATAACTGATGTAACCTTTTCAAGGAACAAGTCGAGCGTCTGTTGCTGTACAGGTGGTGGCAGATAGACAGCACAAATGTTCAGGCGTTGCACCTTTTTCCCATTTGGAACATTCAGACTCACCCATAAGTTCTCTGAGTCCGTCTCAAATTGGGACATGCGAACAGTTTCGATAGACTTGAGAACGGCGATCAAAACACCTCCACCCTTGCTCTTCCTAGTCGTCGTCGTTGCTCTATCTCTGCGGTATATGTTATATCTACAGTCTAGTATCTCCCCATCGTTGAAACTGTCGTCTAGCCAAGTTTCTGTCCCTATAATTATGTCATAATTTCTGTTACAGGCGTTTAACATAATTTTGCTTGCTTTGGTTCTTATTCCTCTAAAATTTTGGTAGTAAATAGTGAATGTTAAAGTTTTAGTTCACGGTTTTGTGCAGGCATAATTTTTGAGTTAAAGCAGCGCAACTGCTTCGAGGCTGCGTACTTGTTTGGCTGGCGCTCCATCTGCTTTCCGAACAAGGATGCGTCCATCTCGTACCCAAACATATTTATAGCCTTTGTCACGTGCTGCTTTTCGGGTTGCTGCGTGGATTTCCTTGTTAAGAGGAGACAGATGCTCAGATACAAAAACTGGCTACTTTGGCCCACCATAGCCTAAAAGGCTTGAGTTTAACTTATCTTCTGGATGTTCTTTGTTAAAACTCATCACAGATGTCAATATTTCGTCACGGGCAATTGAACTATTCAACTTTACGATAACGGCTCGAGGACTATTGTTTTGGGGATCTAGTTTTCTGACACGTACAGCCGACACAATATCTGCTTCTTTTAATGTGCTTGAGACCGCCCTTCCGAGTTGCATCACAGTTTTAACTAAGTTCTCAGATTTGTTCTCCGGCACTCCATTTACTTCAATATTTTGCTGACGTGAGTTTTGTTCGAGCATATTGACTCGGGTAGACAAATCAATCACAGACTTTTTGAGTAGTTCGTTATCTTTCTGTATCTGTACGTTAGTGTCTCTACAACTGTCGAGATCACTTTTTAATTGGTCAAACTGGTTGCTCATAAATTGAACGGATGTTTCGAGTTTTTTTATTAGCACTAGGGCTTTTTTTAGTTCGCTCATTTCTGTAGCAAAGCATTTTTTTAGAGATGCTGAGATTTCTGCTGACACAACTGTTTTTATTTCACGGCGAATAGTCTCCAGTAAATCGTCGGTAGAAGGATTTATGCACTCGGTTGAAGGTGGGCTATCTATACGGGGTCGTTTCTGCTGTCGATGAGGCACAGTAGAGATATCGGGCGTTTCTAAGAGCGGTTTTTGTATGCCCAGCTCTGGCTGGACGTGCGGTATATTTTCGTCGTTCGACGGCTTTGGAGGTGTATGAACAATGTGAGAAGTCATTTTTACCCGACTGTTTGTTACAAATAGTCACTGTGCTGTGATATTGTTTTTTTTTATGATTTTAGAACACTTGGGCAATGTCTTCGTATTATAATTATAATATGATAAATTTTAGAATTCACAAAAAGCTTCGAGCGACTTTGCTGGGGCTCGAACCTGCGCTCAACCGCTTACCGTTGTGAGGTGTCGACTGTTTCACCAACGAGCCAAATTGACTTAGTGAGATACAGTGAAATAGAGCTTTCTTCTCGTTTTGAACTGTTCCAAGATTTAAACGATACAAGACGACGGTTATAAATTAGTAATTTGGCTAGTTTTTTCCTCCACCGTACAACAATACCGTCATTTCGTCTTTGTATAATAAGTGATAGTTTTACACTTTTTTAATGCACTTCGTATTGTTTTTTTTATATTAGGTATATCACTGCACTTCACTGTCAATCCGTATTTATTGTTTATTTAAAGTATTTTCACTTCGATTTTTAGGATGGATATTGTTAGATTTTCTCCGGGACAACACTATCACTTATTGTTTGTAACTTGTTTAACTGATTTTACTAAAAAAAGACCTCAAAAAGTAAGGTTTACTATTTTATAATAATTATTGTCACAGAGCAGATTCGATCGCAGGGCCGGTTGGCGGGTAGATGAATCATGAATCGATGTTCAATGTTAGTAAAGACGAGAAATAAATCAAACAATAATTACATATACTACCTAAATTTTTTATGATATAAAAGATATAGGGTGCGGAATATGTCAGGCAGATGCATGTTGTGACTGTGGCAAGAAGGCTTCCACTCAGCATAATGCTGTGCCGTGGGGACCCACAGCACGGCGCTGATTTTCAGTGGTCGCCTAGGACGTGACGTACGGAAACCAAATCTGTTGTGTATGTTAAAATATATAAAAAGAACATAAAATAAATACACAGAACATAAAATAAATACAGTAAGACAAAAAAATAAAACAACCATCCAAAACTATTATGTAACAAAAACCAAAACGAGTAGCTAGAATTCTTGACGTAACATTAAAGTAATACCCGCAAAACACGGCACACCATGTTTTATCTCGCTCCCACACCGCACTCGCGTGGCGCTCTTTTTTGTATAGCCTTATTTTGACAGCCTACGTGACGTCGTGCACTAGCCCCCATTTCCCCATTTAGTGAGGTGCTTGAGGAGTGAAGAGCTATGCCTCGGCTATCAGGATAATCCCAGCAGTACGATCAAGATTCCATTCAGCATCTTACTGGGTTAACTTCCTTCCTCCGAGCACGTTTGCTCTTGCGAATCTCCACTCAAGCCAACCAATTAAGGCAAGAGAGAGGTGGAAGCTTTGGTCCCCGTCAGTTATCACACCGACCGGCCAATAAAGACAAGCCAGATATGAGGGACAAGACTTCTCTATTCAGAGATCAGGTCTGTGGGGTCGCCACTGCCCACTATCTCGCCACAAAGCTGCCATGCGTATTGTGTATCTTAGTCTGGCCCCTCAGGCATGCAGCAAAGTTGAATTTACCGGCACCAACCTAGGGTTCATTTTTTCTATCAAATTGTATCTAGCAATCTTCATAATGGACAGAGTCAATTCAATAAATCAAATATAAACTACCATTGTGCTATTACTTCAGCGAATCTGATGTTGACTTGACAAGTGTATGAACCGAAACTCATATCCTAAATGTTTTCTTATTGAGACAGACTCAGAAGATATATAAAATATACGATTTATTCAACTGTCAGTAAAAATAAAAATAATTCAACCCCAAATGAAAGATCAGAACATTTCGCCGCTAATAAGAAAGCTACTTAAGAGATTTAAAAGTAGGCATCAAAAGTTCTTAGGAGTGACAAAAAAAAAGATAAAATGTTTTGGCATTGCGAGCGTCTCGTCAAACTGCTTGACACTCTTATCTCTGTCAGACCTCTAGAGGCATCGTCACTTAGAGGATTTACGAATTCATAACGGAGTCTTATTATTTTTGGGTATTCTTGTAATTAGGAATGAAAATGTTTGGCTTTCGGATTTGATGGATCCTATAGTCAAGAATTTGAATTGTTGCCATTATATTTGAAACTAACATGCACCAATAGTGCATATCAGTATTCGGACAATAACACTCTCGGGTTAGCCCAATAGCTAAGACCTCGTCTTTCGTGCTTGAGGTCGTGGGTTCAAATCCGGTTAAGTACCAATGTGAATTTTTCATCTCATAATGTACTTTATAACATAATTTTGGACATAGCTGACAACGGTGAAGGAAAACATCGTGAGGAAACCTGGATAATATAAGTGTGTAATCGCGAATACGTCTTCTTGAGCAAGCGTGGCTATAAATGCTCGTGCCGTCTCTGTATGAGAAGAGGCCCTTACCATACAGTAAGACAGTAACAAGATGGTATTATTATTATGATTTCTTAGTAAATAAACATGAGAATCAATAAATAAATAGATCACCGAAACCACTTTCGTACTCCACAAAAATATTTTTCAAATCTCACATCTTTCTTACTAACCTTCGTAGCGCCAGCCAAGCAATATATAACAATATTACACAAATCATTTATAAGCAACCCCTATTTATCAGAAGCCGGAATGCACAATGCCAGCACATCAGCGCATGATTATTTGGCAGATACACAAATATACAATACTAGGGGTGGATTAGATTTTTTCCCCAACAGTAAAATGATTAGTTGACCTACTTCTGAGAATTGAGGAAAATGACTAATGTTTGGTTTGGAAATATAGCATGGAGCTGTTGGGGTGGTTAGTGGTCTAAGGTTCAAAAACCATCATGCTGATTTTTGAGGGGGTTTTTAAATCTATTAAATATACTATTCTTATGAAAAACAATTTAAAGAAGAAATAATTTATTTTATGATTTGATGCATTTGTAAAGAATTACGGAATTTTAGGCTGAAAGCACTGTCATTTATTACGAAAACTGTGATGTGTGCGTGTCTAAATTGAAGAAGACTCTTTGCAACCACTTCTTCGACAACGCATAACCATTGTACTGTGTCAATATTTGTTATTTTTTTTATACTGATCCTCCTTACCATTGTCTTTTAGTTTAAGTCCTTTTTTATTATTATTTGACGATTCATTAGCTATTTGTGAAAACTTGTAATTGGCCATATTATTGTTGTTAACGAAATTATTGTGTATGTCTAGCTGTAAGTTTTCCGAAAATAATAACATAAAATAAAATAAATGTGATATCAATCTAAGTTAGGTATATGGACAAAAACAAATGATGATGATCAAAATTAATAAGTCAAAACTTCAAAAGTTATATTTATCCTAAACTAAAAATTGTAAAAAACTACATCCGCAACAAAATGAAAACCATAAAAAAGAACATAAAAAAACACGAATACATCAATTGGAAAGAAGGATCAAATGCATTCCAAAAAACTCGAGCC
Organism: Orthosia gothica; assembly: GCA_949775005.1. Taxonomy (NCBI): domain Eukaryota; kingdom Metazoa; phylum Arthropoda; class Insecta; order Lepidoptera; family Noctuidae; genus Orthosia; species Orthosia gothica. Next base: position 16,583,483 of record OX459065.1, read on the forward strand.
CTACAAACAATAGACAAATTCAAACAAAAAATACACACAAATACCTACTTCAGAATAACGAATCAGTGTAGTGGAACCTATCGGATGCATTGCAGTGGAAAACGTGCCTGTTATTGGTATCTTTCGATTGTTAAATCAATCCAACTAGCCTTATTATTTGTATGGATAGCAATGCTTTAAGATAAATTTGAGTATCGTTGCCAAAAATCTCAAAAAACAACCACGACAAGTTTTTTCACTGTAAGACAAAAACATGAGCATTGCAAAGCAATAATTGTAGATTTACAATAAGAGTAAAGGGACGGCTATCCGAAAGTTTGCTTATACGCCGTTGCCATACAAGAGACACGGCATTTTAATTACTTGCGCACACTGACTGATGTGATGGTTCGTTATGAAATGGCGTAAGCAATAAACATACATACGATTTCAGCAAGCCCGAGAGATTTGCCGTTGTTTATTGAAGAGTTCTGTTATATATCTCCAAACTTCTTCATAAAATCATGATAAAATTTAAATGGGACCACACGAGAAACACCAGTTTTAAAATAAAATATCAAATAATCATCAAAATCGGTTCACCTAGTAAATAGTTTTGAGGTAACACACATAAAAAAACCAGTCGAATTGAGACCTCGTTTTTGAAGACTGTTTAAAAGTGCTGCTTGTCAGCTTAATTTAAGTGATTGACTGTTGAATGATTTTAATTATGACCGCTTTCACCCTCTGTGTGACGGTTTAAATGTTTGGATAACTCCTAAATTACGCGCATGTTGTTTTCGTAATATTAATTGTCTTCAAATCCACGCAATATTTGACAGCTACAAATTTCATCCTAATGATCTATCAGCCACTGCAGTGTTTGTTAATTTATGACATAACCTGTCACCCTCAGGACTTTCAATATTGTTTACTCAATGTTAATCAAATCAAGATTGAATATTATATTTAGATTATTAGCTAATAACTAGATTCAGTAATCACAAGGTAAGCCTTTCATGTTCAAGAATTTGATTAATTAGACTTGATTTGATTAGAAGATCAAGATTAGAATTCGATGAATTATTCAAGTAGATCAAGGCGTTTAAGACAATTCATATTTTTGTACATTTGCATAGATTCGAAGGAAAATGTGATAATCAATTTGAATGTGCTTTTTCTTTTAAAATATATCTCAGCCGTGTGGATTTAAGTGATTGAAAATTTTGTAATCAAATTAATCCTTTTTTTTTTTATTTAGTCTTCTCTGTCTGTCATATTGCTAGGCAAAGGTCTTTCCCAAATCCTTTCAATAAATCCTTTACAGTAAAAAAAATGTTCTTTTGCGTTCAGTTTAATCCTAATTTTAATCCCACTTCTTTCTGTAGTGTTTCGTTTATTCTGTTGCTCACAACTATTATGTTTAATATTGTATTCACGCTTTGTGCACTAAAAACTTAGTTTATACTACAAATTGCTACACAAGTGGCGAGCACTAATTTCCGCGCTCACAATGGAAAAAAATAAAAAGCGAAATACCTACCCGCAGCAAATGCGGGAAATTCTAGCCACAAAAACTCGGGGAATACACTCTGTATTATAGTGCAAGCTCTTTGTTATAGAGTCAAGATAAAACTGTTTTTATATAGCTTAGGACTTTAAAGAATCCACTTGGTTATACTGCGAGGTAAATGGATATGAGAAAAATCTATCTTACGCTAAAAACGCCACTGATGCCGCGATTGATGTGGCGACCTATAGATCACTATAGAGAAAGATGAATCTTACTGTAACTGAGATCTTCCACCAATGACTATTCTTAAAAAAAACCCATTGCATTCTCTGCCACTCTCACTAACTTTTAAAACTTTGTCAACACTACTATTCGAAATCTAGCTCCTATCGTATTGCTTTTGGGCTTGCAATACAGTGTGTTTAGCACTCGTGTGGAAAAGTGCAGCGGACTTAACTATTCAATGTACTATATTTATTTATTATATTGGTTGATCGGCGGCCAGCTCCCACAAAAATCGAAATTTTTGCGGGCTCTTTAAACCAAGTTTGCCCACCTACATCAAAATGTACTTTACAATGCATGTCCTCGAAAATAACGGTTTTCCAAGCAGCCAAACTGTGCGGAAAGTGTCACTTTTTTTCACTAGTGCTTTTTACTTTCCTGTATTTTTTTAATTTTTAACTCCAACGTCAGCCCGATGCATAGAGTTTTTATTATTTGAGAAAAGTTTTAAAATTTTATTATGTACAGATTATCATTCATATAAAAGGTAGAATAAAACTAATACTTCATTTTAGGCGTTTTTAATTACTCTAGATTTAGATTTTGATCAATAAATTAATTTTAAATATTCATTAAATATGTTTGGCAGAACGTATATTTTGCTCGTGCCTTATTGCGTTACGATGTGACAGCTATTTGCACATGCGCAGTAGATATGCCCGACGCCCGAGGAACTATTAGTTAATCTGTGGATATGAAATCGCCTACCTTCCGCACTTGTAGCATAAATAACTATTTCTCAACGATCATAATCGTGTTTTATCAAGAGGAGAAAAAGGTCTCACTTACCTCCAAAGCACTCGCAGGCGAGTTCCAGGGTGTCTCCTTCATTGTAAGGCTCCAATAGACGCGTTTGGCTTCTGGTCTTCGCGTCCATTATGGTCGGCCGATTTGGTGGTGCTGTGGACAAAAAACATAGAACATTGAATCTTGCTCTGTGCATAATAAGATCTTAAATTCACTGGCAGACAACGCACAGCTTAACCGTAACTAAACTAAGTAATATTATAAATGCGAAAGCTTGGGTGGATGTTTGTTTGTTACTCAATCACGGCAGAACGGCTGAACGAAACTCGAACTCGAAGTTGTAGACGACTATGTCTACCTTGGACAAACGGTCCAGTTGGGTAGGTCCGGCTGGGCGGCGTTCGGGAAGTTGCGTGGTATCTTCTCGTCCAATTTACTGTGTATATGACCAGTGTGTGTTGCCAGTGATCACCTATGGAACCGAGACGTGCTCGCTCACAATGGGTTTTATCAGAAAGCTTAAAGTCACCCAAAGGGCAACCGAGAGGGCTATGCTCGGAGTTTCCTTGCTTGATCATGTCAGAAATGAGGATGTCCGCAGGAGAACCAAAGTTACCGACATAGCCCGAAGAATTGTATGTAGCAGGGCACATTGCTCGCAGAACGGATGGCCGATGGGGCCTAAAAGTTCTGGAATGGTGACCGCGAACCGGAAGACGATACGTTGGAAGGCCTCACACTAGGTGGACCGATATCCTGGTTAAGGTTGCGGGAAGGCGCTGGATAAGAGACGCACGGGATCGGTCATTGTGGCGACGCCTGGGGGAGGCCTATGTCCAGCAGTGGACGTCTTTCGGGTCAAATGATGATGATGATGATGATGATGGTAGGTACTTAATGAGACTTAACTACTTAGTCTCTGTATAACTGGAGCAATTTATTCGTGACAAAATCTAGAAGGTATAACTTTTATAAAACACAGAAACCTTGGATTTCTAAATTATAAACTTGAATACCATGAATTCGTTGAAATTTTAGCATTAAAGTATCCAGAGTCTCTTTGCAAAGTCTCATTTTATCAGCGAAGGCGATATTTGAAATGCCAAAAGTTATGGATTTGGTCATGTGAAATTTCGATAACGTTTGGCATTCTTATATTTTTTTACTTTTTTATGTTCTTAATCCAAAATTTACAACATAATTATCAGTAGCTTACACAAATACAAAAAAAAAGAAACTTAAGTGCAAGTCAACAACAATATCACGAATACAATGGAAATTACTAGCATAGGCTTTCACGTAGATTTTATCCAGCAGATAGTAAGTTATCGGTCGATAACTCAGCACATTGCTATTCGCCGTGGCACGCACTTCGGGCGTAAATCAAACGGCTCTGTATTAATATCGCCTCGGGAATAACATAGTTACACTATGCGGTCTTAAGGTACGGAGTTAGTGTCTTATGCGGGATATGTTATTTGGAATATAGATTACAGAGTAATATTGACCAAAACCCCAGAACACGCAGAAAATTCATTATACCTAATCATTCACCTTTATATAAAATTCTCAAAACTATTTAGCGATTGTTTAGCACATTTTATATTCAAATTATTTCTATAGAGAACTTAAATAAAGAATCTGGTGATCAGTTGGTAAACAGCTCAGAGGAGTTTATAAATAAGGCCTATTATTTCAGTCACGAGATGTCTTCTGCTGGACATACGCCACGCCCAAACATTACTATAATATCGACCGGACTGAGCTTTCTGCGTCCAGGACTCTCGTTGTACTCATCAGGTGAACGGTTCACTTGGCGGGAAGCCTTTTAGCACCACGTCTTCCGGAGCGCAGTTACCACTCCAGGAAATTTCGAAATCTTTTTTTGGTAAATACATTGCTACATCCAATGACCTTTTACCAATAGAGACGTCATACTCATTTATAGAAATAAAAGCATGGTGATATTTTACTTTACTTGTAGCTACTTATGTAACCAAATAATATGGAACCTGAAACTTTATTTCTATCACTGAGTTTATTAAAAGATCACAGAGATATAAATATGATGACGTTTTCAGAAAGAGATAAACATACTGTTCAAACGTAAGTTCGTGTCGCGGCCAGAAGCAGGACGGACTGAGTTCACTCAAGCTGGTCAGCTTGTGATTGTATTGCCACGCAGACGTCGGTATAACGTATCTACCACAGTATATACATATATAACATCGTTGGCTGTATCTATGTTATTCATTGCAGTTCAACTTCTGTAAAACTACTTTTTTTTAAACCGTTGCCCTGAGGAATTTTGCCAGTGGCATTTTCCCATGCAGGAGAATAAGTTTTAACGTGGATTTATTTTCAATACCTATGTGGGTTTGTTAACACAAACAGAATCTTTACGTACACAAACAGCAGGTTGTATTCTTTTACAAACAATAGAAAACACGGTTATAAGGGTTTCTTTTAAAATGAAAACTATATTCTGTATTTCTCCTAGTTTTCATTTTGATCATTTTAAAGTCTCATCTTGATTGCTACTATCATATCCTTCCTGTTGTCCGTGCTGTTGATGTTCGTTATCTTACCTAATTTATCACGATGAAGTTTAGATTACGGGTACACTATGGCCTAGAGAAGGACATCGATGAGTCCGCCTTTTCACCTTTATGTTGAATGAAATTTGAATTAATAAATAATTAGCTACTTCTAATCTTGGTAATACGGTATTATGGAGACGACTTTATCGCAGGCGAAACCGCTAGCCAAAGCTAGTAGATAATATACATGATGTAGATTGATGTCCACAAAATACTTTATGGTTACTTTGCATCAACAATTACTAAATGATTTAGTGAGAAACTAATAATGTAAGTAAACAAACTTGCTTATTTAACATCAGTTTAAATAGCAAATGAGAGTATCTAAAACTAACATTCGCACACTACACAATAAGCACAAAGGTTTTATATAAATTGTATATGTACAAGTATATTGCATTACACCAATAGATAATTTGAATTTTCGAATGCAAAATGTGTTCTAAGTTTGAAACTCAATCACATTGGCTGAATGTAATTTGAATGGAATTTATGAGTTTAAAAATGGAACACTATTACAGGCTGTTTAAAATCTCTCCTGAAATACTGTTCCATTTTTAAACTAAAATTTATTCTTATTCAAAAGAAATTGCAATATTTCTAACTGTTCATTCGATAATACTATGGTCACGCATGGCCGTGTAATGAGTGAGTAACTGCATGCTTACTCCTTAAGGATGATTTAAAAATATCATTAACGAAATCTTTTAATCAGAGTGTAGTTGAAAAAGTTCCACAAACCAGCTCCTAAACTTCAACTTATCACTACAGATAGCCCATTACCAGTTCCATAACATTTTGACATTCATTCGTTTATCTCCATAGAATCAAGCCACAATATAGCAAACTTATATCAGATTATCCCTTCAAAGTCCCATAACGGTCGCACAGTCAAACCCAGAACCTCGGTAACCTCGGTTATAAGTTAAGCCACAAACCGCGTCACACAGTAAACTACGCAAAACGTTTAGCCAAAACTTTTATCTGATTCAATTTAACGGGTTTCGTGTGAAAATGTTATAAACGAACAAGAAAACTTTGCTCTTTGTTAATGTGGATTCATCAGGTCAAAGTCTTAATGCAAGCCTTAGCCTAAGATCGCACTGCTGCTGCTATTTTTGTTTTAGATAAAACTTAATTTCCATGAATGATACTTGATAGTAGAATGAGTGTTGTAGGGTGGCCTGGCAGGCTAAAGTCAAAGTAAAAGTCAACTAGGCCAATAAACGGCACTTTTGAACGTCATATAAATTAAAATTTACAAGTAATCAAAATTGATTCTACCGTGCATTCAGAAAGTAGATTGTTATGGAGAAGAACGCACAAGAAACTGCATACACACTCAAAATAGATGTTTTACAAGATTTACATAAGTACATACATTAATAAATTCATATATGTGAGGACGATGCACCCAGAATAGCTCTACACACTATACTATGTACAGGTATAAAGTATTAAAAAGCATTAACAGCAATATTAATTAATTTGATAAGTAGGAACATGGTTCTCACATAATTACAAATATTGCAAACAAATGTAAAATACCTATGCCGCTAGCCGCAATTATTATCTTAAATAAATAAATTGTAATGAAAGTTTCATAGTTCACACCAGGGAGAGGGAAGGGGGTGATACAAGTCATATACATCTGCCCCTTACGTGAGTAAGGTAAAATAACTTTAAAAACTCAAAATAACCTTACTCTAAGAGCTTGTGGTCACCCCCTTGATACATAACTTTCATAAGTGAATCAAACGTCGTTAAAAAGAAAGTGATGTAGAAAATAGGAAAAAAGGTTGTCACCTTTTAGTGGCACCTGACAACGCGTAAATTGCGGCTAACTAAGTGATGGCTGATGTCACATACAGATACAGAAGACGTACATTCCTAGTGTAGCACAAAGTTTACAAAAAACTAATCGCTGCTAGATATTGCCACGCTACCCTATTGATTTTAGAAGAATATCAAGTATCTTTCATAAAAAATAAGCTTAATCAAAAACAAGATACTACAAGGGACTACAATTTTTTGCGGTGGGATCTCGTACTACCTGGCTTTCAGGCCAAGGGTATTTGGAGTAACGTAGAAAGTTATATGGTGATGTGTTCGATTCATTGTTATTTAGAACTTGGTTGAGACGAAAAATGAAATGGATGTGAAAATATTCATCGAGAGTGCAAGCATCAATGTGGAATATGCGCATGAAGCCTTTCTATGAATAATAAAAGTGTGGTTGATTGTTTATTTTGAAACGGCGATCTGTGAACTAGTTTTATCGTTTTTAAATGCATAACACTATCTGAATATTAATGACTTTAATGCAATAGGAATTATCGCAAATAAAATGTGAATAAATTATCAAACGCGTTAGCAATTGTGATTGGTTGAATGAATTTTCAACAGCCAATTGCATTACTTTCATTATGAGTAAAGGAAATTTCCTCCATTTGAAAACAGATTTAAAAAGCTTTAAAAAGCCAGACTTTTTGCAATGATCTGCAATACATTCCTACCTATTTACTTTACCTACGGAGTATAAAGGTTTTTTTTTCGCCCGGTTCTCGTTTATATAAAACAAGAACAAGTAAAATTTCAAAATTTAAAAAACCCCCGAAACATTTATCTTGCGAAAACACCCCGATTCAAACAGTAAAACGCCCATAACTTTTGAACGGCTGAACTGATTTTATTCAATCAAAGCTAAGAACACTTGCGTAAAAATCACCTTTCAAACAAAAAAAAGCTATATCAAAATCGGTTCATCCGTTTAGGCGCTATGATGCCACAGACAGACACACAGATACACAGCAACACACGTAAAACTTATAACACCCCTCTTTTTCCGGTGGGGGTTAAAAATGAGCATCAATGTAGTTGCTGAGCGATAAACTAGCCACCTGCTGGTTCTCGCACTGTCGCGATGTTTCAACTTCACCTTATCACTGTTTGTTTACTGTGCTATCTCAACTAGATTTTATTTAAGACGGTACCCTGACCAAAAAATCGGCATGCGATATGAGCATTCCTATTGGTCTAGCGGCACTGGTGGCGCATGAATTACAGTAGTGAATACGCCCAGATTTTAGAATAAAATCTTTATAAAATCAAATTTTGGTCTTCTGAAAAAAAAAACTACCAAAATGTTCGTTATTAAATTGTCTATCCATTAGTGTTAGTACAAAAAATAATTAATGAACACTTTACGAGGAGATGCATGCTATCAATAATTATTTCTCATTTTTGTGTTTTTTTTTGGAAGGAGATTAGTGAAATATATACAACATTAAAAAAAAAACGAAATCTACCATTCTAGAATCAATAATATGTAGAAATTTAATGTTTTACTGTTTGAATCGGGGTGTTTTCGTAAGATAAATGTGTCGGGGGTTTTTAAATTTTGAAATTTTACTTGTTGAACATGCACTAAGAATGAGAGTGAAATCGACTATACTAATATGATAAAGCTGAAGAGTTTGATTGTTTTTTTGAACGAGCTGCTAATCTCTGGAACTCCCAGACAGATTTGAAAAAAAACTTTTTTTGTATGATAGCCACATTTATGAAGGCTATAAGCTATACAGCATTACGCTAAAATTCTTGGTTAGCCGTAAATATTGATATTTGTAAAGTAAGTCAAAAGAAAAAGCGCGATCGAGCGAGAACTGCTTTCTCCGCGTGCGCTAGGGTAGTGGCTAATTATACGTAAGTACCATGTACTACAACGATATTGGTTTTAGTAGATCTAAAAGTCTACAGCACTATATATCTCTTTATCTATTTGTCTATTTAGTTATGCACGCATTACGTAAAATGTACGAACCAATGTAGATAACTTTTATACATGTGCGTAACTTGAAGTATTACTTAGATTTTGTTTCATCGCAAAGTAGGTAGGGTAGGGTGAGTAAGTAGAGTAGGGTAGAGTAAGAAGATAGGTAGCCAGGTGACTGGAGCGAAGCTGCAGGGACAGCTTGTAAGAGAATAAGAGAAAGAGTGCAAGGTGATAAAATCTCCTCAAAAGTTTTAGATATTATCTTTGTCATAGCTTATTGGAAGGTACTGTGTAAGTGTCGTAACTTAGAGCAGTGGTAGCCCAGTGGTATCGCCGGCGACTTACAAGTTGTAGGTTGTGGGTTCGAGCCCAGGCAGGCGCTTTACTTTGTGTAAATTATTTCTTCACCACTGCTCTCAAAACGGTGAAGGAAAACATCGTGAGGAAACCGGCATGTCCTAGAACCAAAAATTCGAAGGCATGTGACATCCACCAATCCGCACTGGGCCCGCGTGGTGGATTACGGCCCATTCCCTCTCATAGAGAGGAGGCCTGTGTCCCAGCAGTGGGAACATTAATAGGCTGATGATGATGATGATGATTGGAAGGTTACCTTTTATCACGGGGGTACATTCCCTTAGCCGACATTCACGCAGGCGAAGCCGCTTGCAGAAACTTGTTAGTGTATTAAATCTTATATAAGGTGTCATTTAAAAAAAACATTTTCTTGGAAGTATCTAAGTCAGGAGTTGGTTAAAAATAATGACAGAGTTGTGAAAGTAGCTTGCGGAAAAAACAATGGAATATATCAATAGATGGAAGATTGTGTGAACTAATGAACCTCTCATCATCGGTTCTCGTCGTTCGCTTCTCATCAGTAAACCTCTTGTTACCATTTACTTGTTGTGATTAGGTAATCCTTACGACAACAGCCAATCATATCTTAGTATTACACTGGACAACAGATTTAATTGAATAAGCGTCCAGATTATGTAGTACTTAATAAATACCGATGATTTTCAGCTTTATACCCTTCAGAATTAATAATTTTGTAACTGCCACCAAAAGTGTAAAGAATAATGATCCTTATCAAAACAAAATTTTCCTGACTTATACAGGTAATGTAGTATTAACAGCGGCAGCGTGGCGTGGACGCGGCGTGAGCGTGGTGCGTGCGTAGCTCCTGCGTGTGAAAATAATCACGTTACGAGATGTTAACGAGTTGTTAAACATTTTAATTTGAGCGTCTCATGTGTACGCCATTAATTGGGGATCCGTTAGAGTGAATTATAATCACGCAGTGCGGCATGCGGCAAACAGTGTGTCAAGTTTATACTCAGAATATATTGCTTACGTGATTTTATTTATATGAAGGTTGGTTCATTTTTCAGGCTTGGTTCTCCCGAGGGGCTAAGATGGAGTCTATCGCAATATTTTTATCCTCAAATTATTCCACGTCTAACAAGTCTCAGATTTTGTGCCTAGAAGAACAGCTAGTTGAACAATTTTGTACATAAGATCTATCTGGTAAGTTTTAGTGCTTATTTTACAGAAAAATCCGTATTCAATTATCACGAAACTGAAAATACGAGTAAGAACTCCACAGAGAAAACCAAGAAATAAATTGCTCTATTGAATTCAGCAAATTTGACGCAAGATTTAACGCCCTATAAAAAAGAACGTACATAGATCTTATTGGTAAGGTTCTTCAGAAAGACCAGGTGTACAATAATCACAACCACCGTACGTGGATAACTAGACTGTATCCATATCTGCGCAGCGTTATTTTCTTTTTTGCATATCGCGGCACATGCTGAGATAGGAGCCTTTTTGGTCTCGCACGGGATTTTTATTTATTTTTTATTATAGTTTAATTTTATGCATATTTCTTGTGTCTCCTGTGCGGGTCACAAATAAATTTTGTTCTTTCTTTCTTTGGCCGGAAATTAAGCAATAGGATTATGTAAGGGTCTTAGCAGGTGACGTCCTGTAGTTACATGTCCCATGGCAAAAAGGCATAAGTATGTATTCGTATGGTGTCCGGTTTACTCAAGGACACAGAAACAGAAACTCAAAGAGGTTCCTCCCAGACTTGTTCTCCTGTACCAGTTTGACTGTGCCGCCTTGGCATAATCCTTCGTTCCTGCCTGAGACACGTTTAGTCTTTGTTCTCCAGCGCCAGAAACTCTTTGTCTCACATAATTACATTGCTCATTGTAACACAGTATCTATTTAAACGGTAGGTAATAATTTACGCCATTTACTGTATTATTGGGGAAAATTGGACGCGTTAGGAAGAGGAAATTTTTGGGTAATTTCAATGGACGAGGGTAGTAATTGATTAAACACGCGATTACGAGGAAGATCGATTTCCTTCCTTATTGGACTCGTGAGTTTTCCTTGCTTGAACAAAAATGTGTTTTAGGTGTTGTAAAACATTCATAAGAAAAGCGACATAGAAAAATCAAAAATGTTTTCTCGTGCAGGTGGTGAAAATGTATTTGTCCCCAATTTCTGATTTGTTAAAGTTGATATCAATACTTCTCGGTGGTAGATAAACTAGAGCATAGCACACATGATGTAACAAACCATGAACATGCAAACAAAGCTCAAAAGAGCCTTCCTTAAAACAAAGAAAGACTAATCCAAGGCAAGGACACACCACACGCAAGACCAAACATTAAGAATGCACACCAACATTTAATTTATTCACATGTCCCCGTCTCCGCATTGTCCCAGGATCCAGCAATGTCTCACACGTTGGTCCCGAAATAAATCCGGATCCCTTAAACCCCAAAGAACGGAACAACAGCTGTAATCGCCCGCATAAATGAATAACGGGCCATGTCCGTGCCGTAGCCGGGACGTAGGCGGGACGCATTCGGGCCCTATCCCGACGCACTTAGATTTTGGACCCAAACAATCCCGAAAGAGAAGGGTTCCTTATTGATGTAAGGTGATGGACTGGCAGGGCCTTTTCACACGTGTTTTGTCTTCATAAGGCAGTCTTCGTGTAATGTCTCCGTTATTGGGTGTGTGTAGAAAAAAGTCTAGGCATTAGTTTTAAAAGGCACAGTTTCACAAATAGGTTTTTAGTGTCAGTTTCTTTTAACTTGGTTATAAAGGCGCTATCATACGTTGTGCTTTTTGAGATGCATATTTTTTTTACCCGACTGCCGAAGGAGTGTGTTTATCAGTCTATGTATGTATGTATGTTTGTTCCTATATGGCGTTCCAGAGACCAAACGCGTTGGCCTATGTTGATGATTCGTACGTCAATCGATTTGTCTTAACCCTGCGAGTTTCACTGGCTACATTAAAATTAAACAATAGAAAAATGGCGGATTTTGGGTGCCATAATATAGGGGCCCAAAATTAAAAAAAAAACAAGTGGAAAATCATCCTGTGCAGGCGGTGGATACACCAGATTTTGGTCAACCAGCCCGCAAATCTGTATCCAACGACTGCATAGCATAATTTTCTCCTTGTTTACGTCTTTTTAGTTCGCTTTTGAAGCAGTCGGGTTTGATTTAACTTTTTCCATGATGTATGCACCTATGTACTTAGGTCCCTATGCACTCCGTAGCAGTAACCAGAACCCATTAAGACGAAGTCTACCGTTTTTTTACTTGTTTCAGTAAAGCTAGTGCTTTTATATTAGCTACCTCTTCTAGTTGTAAATTCTTTTATATTCTCATTAAATCATCAAAACACCTACAAGGAAAAAACAACAAAAAACACCCAGGTACATCAGTAAGTGGCCAAACTTACACCAAACAGTGGCTTTAACTAAACAACGCAGTCGTGTCCCGAATGTTTTCCTTCACACGGACCCAAGACGTCCAAAATAAGAAATTTGTTCACGTATGAGTCCAAAAAACGTCCGCAGAAGTTAAATTTAATCGCACAACTAGTTAGGAAGAAAAGGCACGTAGAGGCACGTGCAACGGACGAAATGGGAAATTGTCCTTTTGCGAAATAACCTATTCATAGTGGGGACTAATGTGCCGTGAAAACTACTATTATGGACATATCTAAGGGAATTACGGTTGTATGTTATAATATTTTAGGTGTACGAAACGGCTGGTAATTTTGACGACGAAAGGTTAAAGTATTTGAGAAAAATTGGAGTTAATCCGGCTGGTGAAAGATTAGCAATTTCGACAGATTATTAAGCTTTTCATGGGCTTTATATACGGAGTATTTTTCATTCCTTAATACGCAGCGTATTTTATTTACGGCATCTATGTAAATGCAATTTATTTCTTAATCACAGCAGTGTCCCAAAGGAGCATAACTTTTGAACCAGATCATACATAACATCAAAAACAAATCCCGTTGTTTAAAAAATCATATCCAGTATTTTTCTGCGCAAAATTCACGTCCTACCCTCTATTTTTCCGTCCTTATAGCATGATGTCGCGTGCAACTTGCAGAGCCTTTGCCACCACAAGGCGCACTGCACCCGACAACCTGTCATTTATACTGAAACTGAAAATTTACAATTTCACCACAAAGCTACTGAAAACCCTTCGGAAAAACTCTTTTGAAGTGAGGTTAACGATATTGGCATGCGAACGTATATACCCGACCTTTGAACGAAAAAGATTGCTTCAAATGAGAAGACGAATGAGTTAGCAACATAAAATACACTCGATAAATAAATATAACTTATACCTACGTCTATAAATGTGTGTAACATAAAAGGAAAAAATGACGGAGGTGACCTCAACGCCGGTTGGTCTTAGAAATGCGAGTTTCTTTCTGCCGTGAGCAACCACTGTGACGAATTTACTGTATTCCCGTGGGATCGTAAAGAAATGAGATCGTCAACTTTGGACGCGGAATCGAGTGTGACCTCTGATGTAGGGATAATTTATAACATACCTTTTTATGAATATGGATTTGCTTGTGACAAGATACTTCATATTTTAGAAACACTACGATTTTTTGACCCATTTATACAAACGTCCAAGTTAAAGCACTTCAGTATCGATATTAATTTATAAAGCCAATTTGGATTCATAAAGGGATCAAACGGGCAATCCGTATCGTAGAAGGTCAAGGTTTTTCCCAATTAACCAATTAGGCCTCAATTTCCTCACGACCATCATTTACGAAAAGTAAAAAGGATAAAACAAGTAATAAAATTATTTTCTATGTTCTTACTTTACGATCGCCGTGGAACGTACACTCGTGCAGTAAAATAATAATATAATTGGCTTCAAAAACTCCTCCGAGTTTCCGTAATAAGGCGTCATTAGACAATGTCAGGAAGTTTCTTTTGTTTCTTCCTGACATTCTCGAGTCAAACTTCAATCGTTATAACACGCGTTTTATTAGACCCAACTTTTAAAACACACTTCCTCTAAGCGGAAAAGCAACCGTTCCTTTATGAATATTTACAATTGTTCACGAAATACTACTTCAAAAGTTTTCCATTCTCGAGAGTCCAGAACGCAAACTGAAGATAAATTAAAAATGCAAAAAAAAAGAAAATGGACGTGATAAAATTTCTTTTTTTAATATTCCATTATTCGTCGGCAGAATGTCGAATGGAGCCGAAACGCTCCGGAACTAATTTCGTTTCGGAATTATTGAAAATGTCTGTAATGGTATTTTCGGCGGACGTTTAGAAATGGAAAAGTTCTTTGATCGCACACGTTTAATGAAACACAAAAGCCTCGACGTGTCCCTTTTATGAGAAAAATATAACGTAAAATATTAAGACTGATTCAGTTCCATTTTGCACAAACTTCTCGGATTTAAGCCTCCAAGTTTTGTAATGAATAACTGAATAAGAAAAATTAAGGGGAAATTATAATGCTGTTTTAGACTTGCTTTACGGAACATTAAATTATGTTTATCTTTTATTCAATGCTCGAGCAATAAAAAAATAAAATTCCTTCTTTAGAAAATGAAAACGTTAAGTGTAGTTGTGTGTAAAGTTTGTATACCACCGTGTTTACTTTATTTTTTTATAGATGCAAGTTATTAGCATACTATGGTTGAGGTTGAATTTGTTTAGTAATATATCTTAGGATGAATTGTAACTACTTTGGTGGCCAATAAATTATATCCTATATATCTATCCAAAGAAAAGGCTAGGCAGATGATGATCTATCCAATCTGCCTAACCTTTTCCCAATTATGTTGAGGTCGGCTTCCAGTCTAACCGGATTCATCAGAGTACCAGTGTTTTACTTGGAATGACTATCTAACCTCCACAACCCAGGGTAAATTGGGTACACGTTCAGGTAATTTGGTAACACGGTACCCCTTGGCTAGACTGGTGTCAGATCTCAAGCTTCTGACTACTCATAACGACTGTCAAAGATCTTCAAATGACAGCCGGGACCAACGGCTTAACGTGCATTCCGAGGCACGAAGGAAACTAGGTATGTTGAAAATGGTCACCTATCCACGGATCGACCTCGTCAAGCGTTGCTTTACCTTGATGATCGACCTGAACGGCTGTTATTATTTAGCCACGAACTCCTCATCCTATATATCTATCCGTAAGTCAATCCTATATATCTATCCGTAAGTCATAAATTGACTTACAGATGAAAACGCGTTTTTGCAACGTTGGTTGGAATTTTATACCCAATTATTCAGTAAAAGCAAAATTTGATTTTAGGTGCATAATTAACACAACACAAAATCACAAATCCTAAATCTATTAGGACCACTGCCTATTATTTTACAAAAAACTATTGACGTTAGGACTAGACATATTGCAATTTCAACATACTTCAACTATAACTAACACACTACCAACAAAAATGTTTTCGTTTCATTGACAGTACTAATTGGACACTAATTGGCATGTAAACTTGTCATACATAATTAAATCTCGCTTTTATCACAAAAATAAATGGACACACAAATGATTATTAATTTAAAATGATATGTGTTTTGGAAGTTGTCTAGGTTTTCGGACAAAAAAGAAACTTAATTTCATAATTATTAATAATAATAACTCGCGTTTAACCTCGTGAAAACTGAGAAAGAGAGACAAATCGAGTATATATACTTAGCACACGAAGTTGTCGACTTGTGGAATGTGGACTCGGCGATCATTGTGCCGATTGTCGTTACAGCCAACGGCCTGATGGCCAAGAGCCTCGACGACCATCTGTCGAGGCTATCATTGTTCGGTTGGATCAAGAGTCTGATACAGAAGGCAGTACTCCTTGATACGGCTCGCATTGTGAGGAGGTTTCTGTCTCTGGAGCCCTAACTACCGGTAGCTTGGACCCTGTTCCCGATATCAGTTGGCCTCTATTTTTTATATTTCTACATGTCTTTAAGTTTTAATTTGTTTTAATAATTCTTCTTTCTTTCTTCTTTTAAAAAAACGTTGTCCCACACTAGGAATTTCTTCCTGTATCGTGGGTGCGTTTACAAACATATAAACTCACATACACAAACACCCAGAGCCGTAACAACTATCTGTAGGTCATACAAATATTTGTTCCGTGCGGGAATCGAACCCGCGACACGCAGAGCAGCAGTCAATCGCTCAACCACTGCGCCAACCGTGCGCTCAAAATTAAAAATGTATTAAACATTACCTGACCCCCGCGGCTTCGCTCCCGTCAAAATTATAGCCTATGTTATTCGGGAATAATGTAGCTTTCCATAGGTGAATGAATTTTTTAAATCAGTCCAGTATTTTCGGCGCCTATTCGGTACAAACAAAAAAATCTTTCCTCTTATTAATATAGATGAATGAAGATAAATAAAGAAAATAATAACTCGCGTTTAACTACTATCTCACCTGATAGTCGACGATAAAGCACGCTTGCCTATAAGTTACGAGTGTGATTTTCGCATATTCCATTTAATTTTTAGTTCGAAATTGTAATTTTCATGGCAATAGCTAACTACAGCAGAAACAAAAGTTATTTCATCAATAAAAATTTCATGTACCTAGGTAATTTTTGTGCGTACCATTACTTTTTCATAAATAATAAACGAGTTTTTTTTTGTAATACAGTTACTTATTCATTTATACGTCCGTTAACGTGAATGACCTTTTCGAATATATAGCTGCATAAAACTGTAGCACGAAAATAATATTAGCATAACCGCCACAGTAGAGGGATTGGTGGCACATTTTCAAAGCATATTTTTTGGCAGAAAACACTTTTCATATATTTTAGCACACATACAACATTACGATTGTATTCACCGAAAGGATAAGCAGTAGAAGTGCTACAGTTACATACTTAATGCCAGCTAAGTTAAAGTCTCGTATACTTAATAAAAGCTGAGCTTATTATTATATTTCCATTATATCAACCATGCTCAAATCCAGAGCCTGGTCTTCCACTGAGAAATTTTTGATTGAAAATCTCAATAAGATTATTACTAATCCATTGCTCACCCCGGGTCTCTAACCTATGCTCAGCTCAGCAGTCGCCCTTGGGACAATCCTGCCATTCGATTCCCAACCGCTTCTTCTTCTTTTCGTATGAGGATGTGGCCACCTCTGGTGTCAGAGTTAATAAAGCCGCCTCTGGGAACCTCACAGGCCTCTGACTTAGCTATTTCAGACTTACATTAATTATATAAGTCCAGGATTCCTCACGATGTTTTTGTTCACACCGTTGCCTGTGATGTGCAGGATAAACTTAGAAAGTACATATGAATTTGAAAAAGTCACATAGGTTGAACTCACGACTTCAAGAACGAGAGGCGAGGTCTTAGCCACTCGGTCATCACAACATTTACTAACCACTGGAGCTCCTGAAAGCTTAAAGCGACTGCTTTAGGATTTCGACATTTATTAGTACTAGACCAACGGGGCAGTTAGTAAACTCTCACCATTCTCTTAATGACCCCTAAGCTACCATATTAAACATTACTTCTTAGCCTTACATCATAAAAGCGTTTCCTACAACCACTCAACATCGACATCATTATCGTAAAACAGTAGCCGCGGCCCCAGCACAGGTTGTAAACGTTCTCCCACTTATACCCGCTGTATTGGCATCTTTCCAATTTGTAATTGCCGGTGAAAACCACTTCAGACTGGCTCAAACTGGTTCAAACCAGTTACTGATTGCCGCCTTTATCGCCGGTAGAAACGTGACCGATACTCTTGAAGCCTACTTTTTGGTCCTGTTACGAGTACGCTTGCGATACGGTACGAGTACTTGTTATGCGGACTAGCCTTTTGTGTCGCTTTGTTATGTTGAGTAAAAGGCTTTTTCTTTACTTCGTTCTTTGAACTGAAATATTGGGTTCAGTTACCTAATCGAATACCTATTTTGAACATTAGTGGCATTAACCGTCTTGGGCTTTAGACTTATTGATATTCTAATAACGATCATGATTGTCGAAATTCAAGATTATAGGACCACTTCGAGGCATATGGCAACTATTGTCAATTTGGCGTTTCCATCATTAAACATATTTGTCTTTTGACATAGCTTAAACCGAGCTTGTTTTTGTAATAAGAACGTAATTACTGCGGTTGAAATAACGTTCTTTATTCAAAACTGACAAGACTGGCTATTTCAGTTTTACAATAAGAACTTTGTCGTCATAATGTTTGAAATTCAAAAATAAGTTTGTGAATATTTTCTTTTTTTTGAGTCGATAGTCAACTTTTTCAATAGTTATTTTTTTATCACTGATAGGCTCGCGATTGACAACTACCTCGCCTGATGGTAAGCGATGATGTGGCCTACGGTGAAGCACGCTTGCCTAGAAGTAACCTATTCACTCTTGACTTAAAGACCCCAAGGTTGTAGCTATCAGGGAACAAAGACTCCGGAAGAGAGTTCGGGCCATATTAATAGTAGCGACAGTGAAGTTCATGATGTATCGGTTCTTAAACCACTAAAATATGTGGGTTAAATCTGAAGATAAACCTTGTTTCGTAATACGACGATGAAATATTATTAGCTGATAGGCGAGGTGGCGTCATAGCAATTGCGAATGCCATGCGAATTTCGGACGGTGAAACTTTATGGAAGGAGGTGCATAGCGTGTCCTCGCTCTCTTTTGCTACTGGCACGTTGACCAAGAAGAAAGTGTTACCTGACAGTCAGGGTGTGATTATCGTATTAAATTTTATGTGACCTGTCTTTTACTATTTTTGCAAATTGTATTTCCAACGATTAAAAGATTGTTATTTTTTTTCACTTATGGTTCCTAATACCTACTCAAAAATGAATTGGAATAAAAGCATGCATTTTTACTAAACTGACACACAGAATTTAATTAAGCCAAACATGAAAACCTAGATAAGTATTTCCGAGTTCCCTCGGAAACTCTCTGTGACATAATTTAGGTGCAATACTCTTGCGCCTGGCGTTGCCTGGCAATAGGCCAATTGAAAGAATAATGAAGTCAGATGGTTGCTTTATGAGTGAAAAGATACGATTGATCACTGTCGCTTAGACGCAGCTGGATAATCTATTGTAGTTCAACTGTAGTTAGCTGCTTATTTGTAGCGAAAGGTGAACGTCAAACGAGAATGAATAGTAGTTTCTGTATAGAGAATTTGGAGCTTAGAACGTGTCAAATCTTACTTTCATATCAGTAAGTTTTAAGGTTGCAATAGTACCTAAAGTTTGACAAATACGCAACTTCAAAATCTTAATTCAGAAATCGGTGGTAATAATAACATACACTTAAGATCGTCGATGGGCAGACGAAATTATTGCCATCGCGGGTAGAACCTAGATGAGCTTCGCACAAGAAAAAACCTTTTATACCATTCCCCCTCTAAAAAGCTTATTTTATTCACTGAAAACAGTGAATAAAAAGCATTTTAATCACTGTTTTGGTGTTTGAATTTGGAACACACCAATGTACTAGACGTCCATCTCAATGCTATGTAACCTCCTTGCGCCTCCTTGCGCAAATAATACTCGATACACAAACTCCTTCTTCGATTTTAATTTTGAGTTTGTTATTTAGGATTTTAATAATGATTTTGATTTTAATCTAAGATATTTATTGAATACTTGTTTGGATTGTAATTCTAATATTAATTGCAATGGTATTTAATTAATTATAATTATGTCACGTAACGGAGGTGGTTACTGGTCCCTGAAACACAGGTGCTGTTAACTAGCTCAGGGGTCAGGGTTTCACATTTTATATGAATTTTGAAGAATAAACCATTTATTTATTTATTTATTACTCGTAATATTCCTTGTGCTTTGCACTTAAATCTTTCTTTATCTCGAAGTCATGGTATAAAATATAGTATGCAACTCTTGAATAAAACGGATTTATATCGAGGGCCATGAATCACTCGCGTCGCTCATAATTCTAACACTTGAATCACTCGCTATGCTCGTGATTCAATCATCATGAATCACTCCCTACGGTCGTGATTCAGTCGTTAGAATCATTCACTTGCTCTTGATTCATCTGTGGCCCTCGCTTTAAATCCGTCTTTTATTCACTAGTTGCATAATATACTATTTACAAAAAAATACAACCGAGTTCCAAAATAATGTGAATGTTTTCTAAGTTTGAAGCTCAATCATACTGGCTGAATTTAAATTGAATGGAATGAAGAGATATTAAGTTTAAACGGCCTGTGATACTGTTCCATTTTTATTAAATTTATTTCATTCAACATTCATAAAAACTTCAAAAAAAAAACAGCTTTTACACTTTATAGTTTTTTTTGAAAGTCGGTTGTTTATTTTGTAAAAAGGTTTTTATATTTCACTTTTTAGTAATGAACAAATTTTGTAGTAAGGTACCTATAAATAATGAACAAAGTTATGCCAGAATAGATTACCCCAATAACATAAAACTTGAATATAACCGGTGAAATACAGTCGAATTCAGAACCTCCTCTTTTTCAAAGTTGGTCAAAAAAAGGCCTGTGCCCAGCAGTGGGCGAAGTCGGGCAGTGGATGATAATGACGAATTACTGATCCTCAGAATGTGACGAATGATTGTTTTAATCATGAAACAAATTGCCTGGATTTCCATTATACGGAAAACTATTACAAATTATCGCCAGAAACTTATTTACTAATTTTACTTAGTCACGTATAATTAATAATCTTCAGTACAAAGTCAAGTCCTGTAATTTTCACGTGATAAGAAACAGCTGACGCACGCAGAAAACAGCCGACAGCCTAATCGGATTAAAACAAAATGGGATCGCAATTATATAATATTCTATTTCACAAACGACATTACCAACATGTTTTATTAATTGCATTGAAATCGCTTCGTCAGTGCCTATTGTTTGTGAGAATAGATCATGATTAGTCGTCGCGTGATGACGCTGACAAACGTACAGCTTACAAATTATATTTATTGTGTTAGCTACGTTGACAGTTGAATTAATTTCGGCTTTATTTTCATGTTCCTTTATATTTTTTGGTGAATATTATAAACGCGATTGAGGCGGCTTCTGTTTTAATTTTTTATCTATCTTGTCGTATCGATGAACTCAAATTTTGTCTCAACTATTCTCCGAGTGTACAACTGTCCGTCCTTAGCAACCTAGACAGCGCCCTCATTCGCCACGTTTAGATCCTGAAAGATGCAGACGGCTAGCGGCTGGGCACGAAGGGCAGACAAGGAGGTGGAGAATACCCTGCGAGGGGTCCACACGATGACTCAAATTAACAAAATATGATAAAATTGAGCTTGACGTTGAAAAAAAATTGTGTATTTTTACCCGACTGCCGAAGGAGGGTAATGTGTTTATCAGTCTATGTATGTATGTATGTTTGTTCCTATATGGCGTTCCAGACCCCAAACGCGTTGGCCGATTTTGATGATTCATACGTCAATCGATGCGTCTTAAACCTGCAAGTGTCATAGGCTACATTAAAATTGGACAATATAAAAATGGCAGATTTTGGGTGCCATATTGTGGGGGCCCAATATTTTTTTTTCTTCCAAACCCATCGTGTGGGGTTTCAAAATAAAGGGTTTTAAGTGGTGATTTCAAAAATATATAACACAGTTATAAATAAAAAAACTTTATTAAAAAAATCAAAAAACCCGACTGCTTCAAAAGCGAACTAAACAGTCGTAAACAAGGAAAAAATCATGCTGTGCAGGCGGAGGAAACACTAGATTTTGGTCAGCCAGCCCGCGAATATGTATCCTCCGACTGCACAGAATGATTTTTTCCTTGTTTACGACTGTTTAGTTCGCTTTTGAAGCAGTCGGGTTTTTTGATTTTTTTCAACATGAAATTAGAACTTCAACTCGTTCAACTCGTGGAATAACGAGTTAAAGTTCTAATTGCATTATGAAAAAAACGAAAAGTTATATTTAGTTAAATATTAAAATTATTTCTAGTGTTAAATCTAGACCTTAAATAAACTAAGCCCGTCTAACAAATTTTAATCAAACAATCAGTCTAGACTTTTCCCAACTACGTATATTGAGGTCAGCTTCCAGTCTAACCAGATGTACCTGAGCACATTTTAATGAAGCAAACGCCTATCTAAAAAAAAATTAAAAAAAAACGGTCAAGTGCGTGTCGGACATCGCCCATTTAGGTTGCCGTACCAAACTGCAAAATTATGTTGGTTGTAAAAGGAAAAATTTCAAAGAAAAATCTTATTCAAACTGAATCACAAAATATACGTGATAACTGATAATAAACATTATCACCAAATTTCAAGTTATTAGGTAGGTTCATAGGTAATGGGAAGTTAAAAATGCTTCTGAACAAAATTTTGTAAAAACAATCTGACTTTGCTGCCTTCTCATTCCTTTGTTTTCCAATATATCTAAAAACAAAAAGTTAAGTATTGATCTACTTACTCAACGAGCTCGATGGGGTAGGTTCAAATTTATTTTTCACGCCTTCCCTCTCCCCTTTAGCTGTATGGGAATAGCTCAAGGGGGGGGCCCGTAAAAACATTTAAAAAAAAAATATTTGTTAATTTGTATGGCTTTGTGTCAACAAGCTTATACTGTGAGAATTTGAAGACTTCCAGCCAGTGTAACAGAAGATGGACAGACGGACGGACACGTGAGTGCCAGCAATAGGGTTCCGTTTGGACCCTTCGGGTACGGAAACCTAAAAAGGGGGAAACTAGATAAACCCATCCACGGATCAACCTTGGCAAGCGTTACATAATCACGTTGATGGACCCGTACGGCTGTTATTATTTAGCAAAGAGTTTAGTTTATTATATTAATAGCTTCTGCCAGCGGCATCGCCCGCGTGAAAGTCGAAAATTATCCCGAGGGAACACATTTCCAGGATACAAAGTTGCCGTTTGAGCGTGAAGAAGTAACAAATATACAAACACTCACACACTCACAAACTTTCGCCTTTATAATATTAGTGTGAAGTGTGATTAATCGTTGCGGATAGTAATCACCAATCTATAAACAGTATCTACCAACACTAAAGACCTGTCTCACCTCTGGGATGGATCTGTTAAATACCAGCTTGATGCACTTGAGTCGATTGAGAGTCGGGCCAAGAGGCTTATTGGCAACGATGCACTGGTCTCGTCAAAGCTCCAGAGCCTCGAACATCGACGCCAAGTTGCCAGCCAGTCGGTTTTTTATCGGTTACATTTCGGGGAGTGTGCGACGGAACTGCACAATTTCATTCCGCCTAGCCCTTTCCATCATCGGACTACAAGAAGTATGGCCATGCGCGATCGGTACATGGTGGACATCCGACTCATACGCACAAAGCATTTTGCTAATACTTTCATTGTGCGCACAGCTAAGGAGTGGAATTCTCTTCCGGAGTCTTTGTTTCTTGATAGCTACAATCTTGGGGATAGTAACCTATTCACTCTTTAAGTCAATAGTGAATAGGTTACTTCTAGGCAAGCGTGCTTTACCGTAGGCCACATCATCACTTACCATCAGGTGAGGTAGTGGTCAAACGCGAGCCTATCGATAGTAAAAAAAGACCGCGCAAGCAAACTTTGAGATTTGTTCATGTACGCAATTCACCGCGTTTATTTTTGCATTTTCAAAATCATCATTATCATAGGTAAATCAGCCGAAAGACGTCCACTGCTGGACATAGGGCATCGCCACATTGACCGATCCCATGCGTCTCGCAACCAGCGGATCCCCGCAACCTTTTCAAAATTGCTACAAGTTAATTGCGTAGAACACGTATATTTTTTGTTTTACTTTTTATATAGTAAAAATAATCATTTTTAAACCCTACCTTGAACATAACAACGATTACTTTTGTTCACCTAATTTAATTCTCCCGTTTTAGCCCACATCCCTATAATCCTGCGACACTTGGTTACTTAGCCCACCACACATTCCTCAGCGTCTGCTCCAGCCTGGCTTTAAACAACCACTATTTAATTACGGGTGTACGGCTGACGTTACATACGGAACTCATTAAACAATCTTGAAATCCGCAGGGAAATTAGTTAGGAAATAAGAGAATGGTTTGGCTTTTCTAAGGTAGATACTTGATCTTCGGATGGTAGGTTTTTTTTGTTCTTAAGGGGTTGGATGCTCTGCGTATTTCTGGTTGCAGTCAGAAGCCGCTTGAGAAGGACATTGTTTCTTTAGTTGAACTTTATATAAAACCGCAGTACAATACAACACAGCATTTTTACCTGTCTGATGGGCTCGCGTTTGACCACTATCTCACCTGACGGTAAGCGATGATGTGGTCCACGGTGAAGCACGCTTACGTAGAAGTAACCTATTCACTTTTGGCATAAAGGCCCCCAAATTGAAGCTATCAGGAAGCTTTGTGTTAAAAAGACTACCATGTGGTATAAGACCCCTCACGAAAAAAAATGGGCGCTGGCCTTGAACCTGCGCACTGAGCGATAGTTCGATCTAATTGGTGGTATGAAGGCGGCGCGACGGGAGAATGCACCACCAGTTTTTCTTTCTGTACGCGCATGCTATTAGTTCATCAGTTGACCCATGTTTCCCGCGCTGAGATCACGCTTCGTTCACTCCCAAAATACAATCGCATACACAACTTATTTTGCACGACGATAGTTTTAAAATGATTTATAGTATTTATTGTTTTATGAAGAAAGAAGTTGAAAAGGAGCAGCTGGTAATTTATCCCCTCCACTGTTCGCTCAGCGTTCTTTTTTCGTGACGGGACCTTATGTACGTACTATATGTGGTCTGGTACGTACATCATATGAATTTTTTCTCTCTCAAACATTTCTGTCATAGAAAAATATCATGAGTTGTGTGTCTTATGTAATATCTTCCAATACAGTGTGTCCACAAATGTGTCAAAACTTTAATGTTGATGTCACACTATTGACGTCAAAGAAACCATAAATTTATTTGAGGCACGCCTTATGAATAGTCCTGAATTTCAATGGTTTATAAAAAGCGTGGCACGCTTGATGTCCGTTCCTAACTCATCGCATATTCAATTTCTTGTGAAACCCCTCTCATTTATATACATGAAATTTTTTCTTGGTGTTCCAGTCAAATTCTTCATATTTAATTAAAATTCTGATGGAGAGGACTTTATATTTCTTGTTGTAAAACTAGATTTATCATTTTAAATTGTGACAGTAGGAGCCATGAATAAAACTTTGTACTTAAACAAAATTGTTGATTTTGAAAGTTCTCTCATCTGTTTCTATAAAATTTTAAGTTATTACGTATTATTTATTGAAATTTGTATTTGATTGTGTTTTCTCGTAACAAACTTAGTAACGAATAAATTAATCAAATTATAGTTTAATAAAATCGCTCTAGTAATATTTTGCGACCTACCATTCGAGTCATTAAAAAGATGTTTTTATTCGACCAATGTTGCCATATTTATAAGAAAACGGGTATATTTTTTAAGTCACCGCGTGTAAGGTCAAGATATAAATAAAACGGTATTTGTAGCAATTTATATTTCCCTCTTTCTGTTAGCTAGATAAATGCCATCCCTGAAGACCAAATTCTGGAGTTAGGACCAAAGATCGATGCCAGACGATACATATTGCGTGGTTCGCTCGTAAAATTCAGATAACCCTTAGTACGTTAAACAAATAAATCCTGCTCGCGTGGTATTCTGGGAATATTGGATGCTGTACCTAATAGATGTGTCTTTATTAATTTTCGGTGGTTTATATAGACAGAAATGTTGTAGGTTAAGTATATTATTAATGCTTTAATAAATAAGGTTACGGTAATACTTAGAATAATTATGAGCCAGGTTTTGAAAAGAAAGACTTAACGTAGGTACTTGATGATGATAAGGATGCCATCTAGCTGATTCTTGACCACATTCCTTGGCTCCTTATGGTGGTTGAGAGCTCAGATTATCTGCTCTGTTATGTGCCCTCATTTGACTTCTATCTGTAGTATCTATCTGTAGTTATGCTAAATCCTGACATGGTTTCATGATTAGATGTAGTGACTAAAATTTAAAAGAGTATGTTAAGATGGTTTGGCCATGTTGAGAGGATGAATGAAAGGCGACTAACGATGAATGAAAGGTATTTACAAGGCAGACGTGAATGGAAACGCCGGGAGGGGACGCCCTAGAAAGACATACAAGAAGAATATAACATCACCTTTCTGAAGAACATCACCTATAAGGTATAGACCATATCTTATAGGTGATGTTCTTCAGAAAGGCCAAGTGCGCAGTAGCCATAACCGGCGTGTGTGTATGACTAGATGTATGAATGTGTGTGAAGCAAAAGAAATATGTAAGGATTGTAGCAGGTGGCGTTCTATAGTTTCTGCCTACCCCCATGGGAAAAAAGGCGTGAGTTTATGTATATGTTTTTTTTTTTTTTTTAAACGTTGCCCCAAACTAAGAATTTCTTCCTGTATCGTGGGTGCGTTTACAAACATATAAACGCACATACACAACACCCAGAGCCGGAACAACTATCTGTAGGTTATACAAATATTTGTTCTGTGCGGGAATCGAACCCGCGACACGCAGCGCAGCAGTCAATATTTATGTATGTTTCATGATTATACTTTTTTGCCTTCTACAATTATTATGTAGTTCTTAGTTAATCCGCGTTCATGTCTGTAATTGTTTCTTCCTTATCGTGAAAGGGAAATGGAAGAATAAAATCAGATTTTATTACAATTTGACATTGCTTTGAGTTCATATTTTACGTTCCGCGACAGATGTTTTTCTTATAACTCCTGTATAAATTATCGTAAACCTCCATAAATTAAAACCTCCTCTAAGAAACAATTTTAAGAGTAGGTACTGGCCTCGTTGGTGTAGTGGTCGCAAGCTTGGTCCTGAGCGTGAGATCTTGGGTTCGATTCCCATGTCAGGCAAAGTGTTATTTGGTTTTTCCATCTGGGATTTCTCAGTAGCAGCCCCGAGTCTGGATTTGTGGCTGATTGATGACAATAGTTTCTACCCATAGTACATGGGACTTGAACATAGGTTACTGACGTAATGTGGATGTGCTGCAGGTGCGTGATGTTATGTTTAAATACACCAAGAATAAAACGGACAAACTGTCCGAAATATACAACCTGCCTAGCCTTTTCCCAACAATGTTGGGGTCGGCTTCCAGTCTTACTGGATTCAGCTGAGTACCAGTGTTTTACATGGAGCGATTGCTATCTGGCCTCCAGAACCCAGTAACTGGATAACACGCTACCCCTTGGCAAGACTGGTGCCAGATCACAAGCTTCTGACTACCCGTAATGACAATCAAATGACAGCCGGGACCAACGAAACTCGGTATGTTGAAATGGTCACCCATCCACGGACCGACCTCGTCAAGCATTGCTTAACCATGATCGACCATGCGGCTATTATTATTTAGCCACGATCCCCTCAAAATGTCCGAAATATCGACGAAATTAAAACCTCTCAGCGTAGTTCAGGCAACAGTGGGGTCCTGCCATTTTACCAAAATCATGTTTTCAAAGTTGCACTATCGAAACAAATGTTAGCAACCTTTTTATACCAATGCATTATTTGGAATGATTTTAGTATGCACATTTACATTTGATAACATTTTTACTCGTTAGAATATTACCAAGGATAATTTCAGTAATGCACTTGGTCTTTAATCAAATGATTTATTACAGCAAACAATCTTTAAACAATAAACATTTAGCCAAATGATTTTTTTTATGAAAACTATTCTGTCATAATATCGAGTACTATAAACTTGCTTTTTGCAGGGTGTATGCTTGTTTGCATGCATGTACCCGAGCAGGCGCTTTACTTTGTGTAATTTATTTCATCACCACTGCTCTCAAAACGGTGAAGGAAAACATCGTGAGGAAACCGGCATGTCCTAGAACCAAAAATTCATAGACATGTGACATCTACCAATCCGCACTGGGCCCGCGAGGTGGATTATAGCCCACTCCCTCTATGAGAGGAGGCCTGTGTCCCAGCAGTGGGAACATTAAAAAGGCTGATGATGTGATGTGATGTGACGCATGTAGGGCAATAAAAACCACGTTGTGAAGAGTTTATTTGTAATTTATTGAGTAATAAATTGGCAAATTAAATTATGCGGAAAATTGTTTTAGAAGTGGTTATTTGTAAAAAAAAAACCTGAACTGTAACCCGCTCTATCGAGCGGCTTATACTTCAGGGTAGAGTGGAAGGAACGAGTGCGCGCGGCAAGTCGCCCATGCGATGGACCGACCACATTAAGTCTGCAGTGGGCGGCTCATTGCTTAGTGCACACGAATTACAGCCGATAGACAGAGATAGCGTCGAATCGTTAAGCAAATTATGGCAGCCAAAAGTCTTACTGTAACATAATGTCCACAACCGCTCTGCCAAGAGTACCAACTTCGTACCGTCGTTTTTCACGTAGACGTACCTAATAACTTATAATCCTTTTACTACTTTTGACCCTTTTCACCAGACCGACAAACACGTCCTATCCTCCTACCACGATAAATAAAAATAACTCCAACCAATAGATCAAAGTAGGACCTTCATGTAAATATTATTTATAATGCACAAAAGATTCTTATAATATTAGCATATTTGAATATTACGTTTGCTCTCTTTACGAGATGGGAATAAATTATATTTAAAAGTGATTTTTACATTCAAGTGATACAACACTTAAAATTAAATTTTCGAGATAAATTGAGATTATACGATTTTTCGTTGTTATTGAAAATGCTCTTTGAAATATATTTATCCAAGATTGTAAGCGTTGGAGTATGGCTTAAAATCTTTCCTTTTGGTTTTAAGAGCTTTATTTTATGATAACTTAAACTACTATGTACTTTTCCAGAAGCCTTTCCTAATCTATAACGCTCGCTTTTCGGCTTTATACGTGTGTTTCTGTGACCACATTATTCTCATAGATCACACAATGGATTTCAATGCGGTTACATCATCATTTAGAGAATTTAATCCTGGCTGTAAATAATAATGTAGCCCGCATTATTGTTTAGCTCAGATTTAGCACAGGCATCTAGATGATCTAAATGTTAGAATTAAAATACAAATCTGTATTTGTAAACATAGGTACAGGTACACAGTGCGTCAAATGTTACAGCATAAGGTAGGTTCTCTATGTTTTGCCAAGAGACGTACAAACATATTAGTTTTTTTGTATCCGTTCGAACAAGGGATGCGCCCCTTAGCTCCGGCTAGATGTGTAATTTAATATTATATCCCTAAAATAACATACAAGATTATAAAACAAGCAATACTCACTAATAACAGTAAAGTTGACCCTCAGGTTCCTGGTCGGCGAGTTCTTGAAGTCTACCCTGCAGCGGTAGACCCCTGCATCGTTAGACACCACGCTGTCCACGAACAGTACGGCAGGGTTGGCGGCTGCGCGGAAGTAGGCGCGGGTTCCGAAGCCTGAAGTTGAGGACCAGAGCTTCGGCTGGCTGGCTAACCGACCTCGGACGTCGTAGCTGAGGGAAGAAGAATATTCAAATTGATAAAGGTTATTTTATCACAAGAAGGGCCGAAAACTGTGTAGCCGGGAAGCAACTTGTCAAAGCTTTTCAGGAGGGGACGACCTGCAGCCATGAAGAATACGAATGAGAAAAGGTAGGGGTATTATATCAATTGACACCAGTGGGTTGACCATATGCTCTAAGAGTAAGGTTATTTTGAGTGTGTGTAAAGGACAGATGTATTTTACTTGTATACATCTGTCCCTCTCTAAGAGTTTATGGTCACCCCTTGGCCTCTATTACCTGAGATTTAAAAACATTACTGGCTAAATGTGGGTCTAATATAGGTGCTCCTCTGCCTTACCCTCAAGGATAGAGGCGTGATGTTACGTTGTTATGCTGCTATCTTGATTCAATCAATCTGCGTTGTCTTTTTAACTGACTTTCCAAAAAGGAGGGGGTTCTTTTTTTTGTTTTCACCGATTTCTCCTTCAATGTATATATTTTGAAAGACTACGTGCCCGAATTGGTGCCATTTAAATTTGGTGAAGATTTGATGAAGAACTTTGGAGATATGGAACAGAATTCCTTAAAAAAAGACGGCAAATCTTTCGCGATTGCTGCAATCGCATGTCTGTTTATTGTTTTTACCATTTCATAACATAACGGTCCACTCTAGGGGTGCGTAGATGTTAAACGTAAACCCTGGTACACTCTCATTGCACCAGTTATGTTCAAATGTTATGTTAGGCTCTAGACAGACGGACTGCATTTCAACTGCACTCAGACTGCAATCGGGTTGCACGGTTGGTTTGCAGTTTTATGCAGTCGTACTAACTGCATTCAAACTTAAAATTTTGCAGTCTGAGTGCAGTTGAAATGCAGTTTGTCTGTCTAGAGCCTTATTTTGGTTATATATTCTGGCATAACTTTGGGCATTGTAGGTCGGTACAATACTATAGAACTTGCCCATTATGTAAACAACGAGAAAGTACAAAATAATTTTTTTTTACAAAAAATACAACCGACTTCCAAATAAAATACTACAAAGTGAAAAATAACATCAATTTCGGAAGTCGGTGTCAAAAAACTGTTTAAAACTTTCATGGCAAGACTGTTGCCAGATTTTCTTCATTCTGTCTACTTGTAATGACATTTTCTATTGCGAAGAAAATTATTGATGTTGAAAGGTGTTATTTTTGTGGTAGGAATAGGTCCCATGAAGGTCTAATCAAGCTATGTAAAATTTTAAATCTGTTTTTTATACCATCAGTTTTTTTCTACCACGGTTTCATTTCCGTCCCTCAGGAATTGTGAAGTGAAAACACTCAACGGCAGTGTAGCTTTCTTTCAATTTTCGTAATTGAAAGAATGAAAATGAGATTATTTGCGCCAGGCACGACGCATACCGCAAACAAACAAAAGGAATAACTTACAAAAACAACAAAGTATGCGTCATCTACGCAACTACGCAAAACGGTCATCACTTCGTCATCGTTAACAATGTAAATCGATCATCGCATAATGCTGGGACATGCTTGCGAGACAGAGCCACAGCGTTGGTTTTCAGCGATAGCAGGTGTATCGACTGGTGTAATTGGACCAGAAGTCCTAGACAAGTGACATTCTATCATCGTAAGAGTGGCGATAGCGATTGTCAAAAAGTCAAAATTGTATGGGATTGGCAAGCGATATCGAAAAATCACGTTATCTATCCCTTAAATTTCGATTATCACCTTCACTGGCTTTGAATGCCACTTGTCTATAGCCTCAAACTTCCACAGATAACAAAACAATTTCACTTCTAAAGAAGAAATGCGCTCGAAGACATCCGACTGAATATTCTAATTAATAAGTCATAATTCGAGGTTTGGCTCTCGCCTATTACCTCCTCTAATATTGGACCAATTTAAAAGATATTTAATGAACTGAAAAAGAAAGATATATACTATGCCCCTATGTTTACTTTTTTGATGATACATTATCTTTAGAAGCACTAGAAATCTCATAAAATGCACAAAGTTGCACTGTCAACAGAGGACTAGTGTACAAATTTGACAACTATAAATGAAAAAAAACCCGACTGCATAAAAAGCGACCTAAAAAAAAAGACGTAAACAAGAAAAAAATCATGCTGTGCAGTCGGAGGATACGGTACCTGTTTGCGAGTTGGCTGACCAGAACTAAATGTATCCTCCTACTGTTCACCTCCTACAGTCGGGTTTATTGATGTTTTTAGTTAACTTTTTTTATTTATAAGATTTTAGTTATTTTTTTTAGAATTAGGTACATCAAATCACCTCTTAAAACCCTTTATTTTGATACCCCACACGATGGCTTGGCAGATAAAAAAAAATCGTCCCCCACAATAAAGCCGACATTTTTATATTTTCAAATTTTAATGTGACACTCGCAGGGATAAGACTAATAGATTGACGTAAGAATCATCAAAATTGGCTAACGCGTTTGGTCTCTAGAACGCCACATAGGAAAAAACATACATACATAGACTGATAAACACATTACTCTCCTAAGGCAGCCGGGTGAAAAGAAGCACAACGTACATTTTTATTCAATTTACGGAAAATATTTTAAATTTGTCCAATACTGGAGGAGGAAATAGTCGAGAGCCAAACCTCGAAATATATTTTTTACTAAAGAAATTCAGTCGGCGCTCTCTTCCCGCATTTCCTCTTAGCAATATTAACTTAGAAATACACGTGCTTACTTAGATAAATCCTGAACAAGAAAGATACAATAACCCGATAACTCCTGGGCTACTGAATACAGCTAATTATTATCCAACGGATAATAATTATTTTATTAAAGTCAATAGATATGTCATTAATGATTATATTAGTAATGACTCAAGCGAATCTAACTGGCCCTTATCGCGGTCTCACAACTATTAGCCGAAAAGTGGTACTTGAAACAGTGAGTGGCGTCGTTAACTTCTCCGTACTTGGAAGCTTATCTATTTGGACTTAAGATATAATAATCTGATAATAGTTATAATTATTTGTTAGTGTCATAAGATAATATCATTAGTGTCTTGTATAGATAGGTAATTAATTATTGCCAAAAGATTTTTGTCAATAGGGATGTTTCCTGCTATGGGTTTACTGCTATCAATAGATATGTCATTATAACTAGTTTGGGTAGAAGCATTTTTAAAAGATTTTACTCTATTTTGATTTTCATAATCTACCATTTTATTTATGTAGTTTTGGTACTTAATTTTGTAATTTGTATGTAAAATTTCCGTATGAATTAGTCTACATGCTTGCAATTTGTTTAATAAAATTTTCAAAATTATTACATACGAGTCTTACTAAATTGTTTAAAGCATTCGTGTTTACAAAGTATTTTTTATTATTATTATTATCGATAGGCTCGCGTTTGACCACTACCTCGCCTGATGGTAAGCGATGATGTGGCCTACGGTGAAGCAAGCTTGCCTAGAAGAAACCTATTCACTCTTGACTTAAAGACCCCAAGGTTGTAGCTATCAGGGAACAAAGACTCCGGAAGGGAATTCCACTCCTTAGCTGTGCGCACAATAAAAGTATTAGCAAAACGCTTTGTGCGTATGGGTGGGATGTCCACCATGTACCGATGGCGCATGGCCGTACGTCTTGTAGTTCGTTGATGGAAAGGGCTAGGCGGAATCAAATTGTGCAGTTCCGTCGCACACTCCCCGAAATGTAACCGATAAAAAACCGACAGGCTGGCAACTCGGCGTCGATGTTACCACTAGTATATTTGTGGACTTCAAAATTGATACAGGTTGTAGTGTAAGTATGTCTTAAATAACATAGGATCCCTATCATTAGAGCCTGCCAGTATCAGTACAAAATCTGATTTAGTGTAATCGATGCACATGGATACATAGGACTTCAGTACTTCATCCACCGTAGCATACGGTTTTATAAATGAAGTAACGGAAAAGGACTCTCCTAATTAGTACTGAAGTATTTGTTTTACACCATATCCGGATTGGTTTGCAAAAATCATAACTCTGTGCTTTATTTTTCCGCTGCTCATAATGTCTTTCTGTAACCTTCTAACATCATCACGTGGAATAACTTGCTGCTGGGTTATATGTTTAGAAGGCTCATTACAGGCTCCAGTCTTAGAGATGTCAGCAATGTTTCTAGTATCATCGAACGCACTGTATGGTCGTAACTTTTGTTTACGTGGCAAAAGGAAAAATACTAAATAGACCTTTTTATTGAAATAAGATAAAACTTCTTTATTGAAATAAGATAAAACCGCTATTTCATAGCTGACCATTCTGAGAAAAAGGTACCGAAAACAAGTCAGAGGGCAATGTCTCTTTTAAAGACCATTCAATAAGTGTAACGGTCAAAGCATATGAAAAATATGAAGATCAATGTCTGCGGAGTTCTTTTAAGGAAAGCATCACATAGATTTGAGTGGACCTGTCCAGGCAGACAATGCAATCATTTGACAGTTATTGTGTAGCTTAACTCAAAATTTTATGGAGCTTAATTACTTTTTTCATATTAAAAAGTTCTCATAGTAAAAGTTGGTCATATTTATGAGTATTACAGTATATAATACCGCTTGAAAGATGGAATTTAATTAAAATTCACTCTGTATTATATCACTTTATTAAGCTTTAATTGTTTAGTAAAAGTTACTAAAGCTCAAACTCTAGACACAGTTCAACTTGACTGAAACTTTACACAATAACAAGTTACTAACTAAATAACTACACACAATTTACGCAAACTAACCCTAGCGTAGCAAAAGACCTTTTAAAACACATAAAACAAACTAGTTTTGCAAATACAACGTCCCAGAAAACTGCAATACTTCTGTAACAAAACAAATACACTAGTGACACTTGTAAACCCAATGTTTATCTGTATAAAACTAGTCGATAAATGTTCTAAGCCTTTTAGCTCTCGCTGCAGTCTGGAGAGAACGTAAAGCAATCAATCTGCGTGCTTTTAGCATTCAATCGAGGAGAGAGCTGCGACCGGTTGCTAAGGATTGTCGGGGAGTGTCGTACATAAGTTTAGCAGTGGCTGACATTTCTTAGCTATGTTTGTCTATGGGTGTTACGTTTTAGCATGGTAGTAGCGGTCATTGATCCTCCTGTTGATGACATATTTAATTTC
Source organism: Orthosia gothica (assembly GCA_949775005.1). Taxonomy (NCBI): domain Eukaryota; kingdom Metazoa; phylum Arthropoda; class Insecta; order Lepidoptera; family Noctuidae; genus Orthosia; species Orthosia gothica. The sequence continues at coordinate 16,618,331 of OX459065.1, forward strand.
AAATTCAAATACCTTGGTTGACTGGTAGAGAATGCCCAAGGCATTAAGTCCGCCTTTGTACCTTTGTGCATGAAGTCTAAATAAATAAATACCCCATCACAAACACAACGAATTATTTTTTGACAGGCTTAAATTGGACAATTATCTCAACTGATAAAATGTGTTTCGGAAGGCTCCTGAAATTTTCAATAAACTACCTAAAGAAATAAGGGCAATGCATACTGCCTTATTTAAAAAAATCTAAAGTAACTTTTAGCTGATTAATGTTACTATAATTTGAATTCCTACTTAAACGATAAATTTTCCGAACTCAAGACCTCACGGCGACATCCAGTAATAGAAAAATTATGCATGTTTCTTCAAATAATTTATATGTTAATGTATTGTAATAATACTAGGAATGACATTGAAATAATTTGGTAATTATTAATATTGAATGAATGAAATAAATGATTATTAAATAATCTATATTCAAATAATTTTAAGGAGGACATTAAATAATTAATAAATAAAAAAGCTTTATTTCATTCCATGCAAACAATTACAATGAGTATATCATAAGTCGTACAGTTAAATTAGCAATAATTAAAAATTTTAAAAATATTATAAATAATCATCATCATTATAAATATTAACCTTTTTTTTTAATAATAATAATTGAAAATTGTACCAAATAACAATTGAAAATTGTATTAAATAATAATTGAAAAATTGAAATTAATAATAATTGAAACATTGTATAAAATAAAAAATAAAAAAAAATTGTTAAGTATAAATTATATTTATAAAAGGTGATTAAATAATTATGATAAAATAATATTGCTATCCATTTTGATGTTTGTATGGATCCCTTTCGGGTAAAAGCCTCCTCCAAGGAATTCCACTTTTCTCTGCGTTTTGCAGTCTCTAGCCATGTACGGCCCGCTACTGCCGCTATTTCGTCTGCCCATCTAGCACAAGGCCGGCCTCTCATTCTGGTGCCTCGCGGTCCCAACCATTTCATAATTCTCTGTGTCCATCGGTCGTCGGTATACCTGGCCACGTGCCCTGCCCATTTCCACTTTCTTTGAAGGCAGAAAGTAAGAGCATCGGTTATTTTTGTTTTCATACGGATGTCTGCATTTCTCACTTTGTCTTTTGTTTTTAAGCCTAGACAACTTCTCTCCATTCTTCTCTGAGTAGTCTGGATTTTGTTTTTAGTTTTTAGATCGAATGTCCAGGTTTGGCATCCGTAGGTGAGGCATGGTAGAATTGCAGAGTCCATAACTATCTTCTTGGTAGGCAGTGGAAGCTGCGATTTGAATATTTCTTTATGAGCCCAATACTTTTTCCAAGTGATTGGCGATCACTCTTCTATCTATTTCTTCAGCACCCCTTCCTTTGCTAAAAGATATCTGTTTGCCTAGGTAGACGTATTTATCTACGAATTCGAGAGGGACATTATTTATCGAGATGGGTGTCTCGTGTTAGTCATGGCTTTCGTCTTATCTGGGTTCATTTCTAATCCAACTTTCGCACTAGCATGGTATAGGTCGTTTATCATTTTTTCTAGTTTTTGTGCCGATTCCGAGAATAGAATGATGTCGTCGGTGATTCTGAGATGGCTTAGAAAATGCCCGTTTATGCTGATGCCCTGCGTAGACCATGGCAGACACACAGCATTTGTAAGACACCTATGAAGATTTTAGGAGAGATCGGGTCGCCTTGTCTCACGCCCCTATTTATGTTGATTTTCTCCCCGATTCTATCTAGCTTGACTCTACTTGTACTGTTGGCATAGATGTTTTTAAGTATAATTATATATTTTTCTTTTATGCTCTGTGATCTTAATGCTTCCCAGATGCTGTCATGTGATATAGAGTCGAAGGCCTTTTTATAATCAATAAATGCTACATACAAGGGTCTGCGAAATTCCAAATATTTTTCAATCACTTGGTCGACTACTTGAATATGATCCGTTTTACTGAAACCGCTTCTGAAACCGGCTTGTTCTATCGGCTGGTGTGTGTCTATGTCTAGGGATATTCTTTTCAACAAGCATGAGGCAAATAATTTGTAAAGGCAAGGCATGAGGCTTATTGGGCGGTAATTCCCTATGTCTGCCGGGTCGCCTTTTTTGTAAAGCAAGATAATTTCAGATTCGGTCCATATGGGCGGCACAGCTTCTTCTTCTAATATCTTTACCTTGATGTGCTCATTTGTGATACCATCTGGTCCCGGACTTTTCTCTGATTTAAGCTTCATCATTTGTTTTAGGATTTCAGGCTCTGTGAACATTGGAGTAGGTGAGATTTCCATGCATTGGTTATCAGCATTTATTTGCTTTATTGAGTCTTGCTGGCTATACAGTTTTTTATAGAACTCCGTTGCTGCATTTAAAACCTCAATTCGGGACTTACTATTGGCAGAGCCGGGCTGTAGAGATGGAATCCATGTTTTAGTCCTATTCAGTTCTTTGTAAGCTTTTTTGGAGGATCTAGATTTTTCGAGGTGCCTTTGTATATTATTAATCCTGTAGGTATCGTAGCATCTTCTAATTTCTTTGTTGGTACTTTTGTAGAGTGATGCAAGTTTTTCTTTGTCGATTTTGCTCAATTTAGGCTTATATTGCAGTTTGTTCCTTTCTTTCATGAGTTCTATCGCCTTATCTGATAAGATATTGCGCTTTATTAACCCTTTAATGGATTTTAAACTTTCTACTATAGAGCTTACGATTTTTGGGCAATATTCTTCGGCTTTATACGTTTTATTTGTAGTTATAAGTCCAGGAATATATGTATTAAGGTTTTCGAGATAAACCTCTTGCTCTTTTAAAGTTTTCAACTTTCCTGGTGTATTTGAAAAATTGCGCCTACATTTTCTTTTTGTCTTCACGTTTATTGTAGCTCTCAGCAATCTGTGATCCGATCCGAAGAGGAATGACGCCAGTATTTTGTAGTTTAAAAACAAGTGGGGTTTTGTAGTCATAATATAATCGATCTCGTTTTTTGTAATTTTGTCTGGAGAGATCCATGTCCATCTGTTCTTTGGTTTTGACTTGAACATTGTGTTCACTATTTTTAAGTTATGCTCATGTGCATAATTAATGAGTCTCTCTCCACGTGCTTCTGTTTCCGTAGCCATATTTGCCGGTTACTGACTGCTCATGTTCTTTAGGCATTCCTATTTGTGCATTGAAATCACCCATAGAGATGATATAATTCGTGGAGGTAGAGTTGTGAGCTCTCTCAAAATCTTCGTAGAACTTGTCAATTTCCTCTTCAGGTGCGCTTTCAGTGGGTGCATACGCCTGAATTATTGCAAATGGTGTATTTTCTAGTTCTATTTCTAGTACACAAACTCTCTCTGATATTCCTGTGAACGTTACAATATTATCTTTAAGTTTCTTCTTGACTAGGAAACCCACACCGTATAAGCCTTTGGTTTGGCCTAGGTAGTACATAATATAATCGTCATCTTCGATGATCTCCTCTCCTAATCGGCGGACTTCACACAATCCTAATATATCATGGTTAATGTTTTGTAGTGCTGCCTTAAGCTCGATAAGTTTAGGTTCTGAAGATAGTGATCTTACATTTAAGGTACAAATATTGAAAATACTTTTCTTATTCTTGTTTTCCCTTGAAGGGTTATGGTCGATCTCTCCCGCGCTGACCGGACGTACTGGGAGATGGGGAGGGAGAAGAGGGTCCGACTGTGGTTGCTAAGATAGATTGTGCTGTGGTGTCTTCGCTTTGCTTTGAGAGCTATCTGTCTTATTGAAGTTAAGTTTCGGTTTCTGTAAAATATAGTCTTTCATGTTGGTAACTTTATTTTTCTTCTGCGGCTGTTTATTCTCATGTTGAGCTTTTGGTGCGCTAGGATGTGATGTTTCCGGGGATTCAGACAGGATCCTTTTATGTGACTGGTTGCGAGGGCTGCGCTTGTTGTCGCTTAACACTATAAGTTTGTCGTACTTAATGAAAGCAGTATTGCCTGCGTCTTTTTCTTTCTGCAGTTGAGCTTGTAGGTCCTTGTGCTTGTTGAAGACATCTATTGGGTAGTCCTCTTTTATGTAGTACGGAGTGTTTTGTAGACAAGACTTGTTTTTCTGAATCTTTATTTTAAAACCCATCGTATTAAATGATATTACGACCGGTCTGGTATTTTCGCCCTTCTTTCCCAATCTTCTGACAGCCTTAATGTTGTTTCTGTCACATGGAAGTTTGAAGTAAGTGTTTACTATGTTGATTATTATGTCTTCTAGTTCGTTATAAGATTTTTCACACTCTTCTACTCCAAACATGACAAGATTTTTGCGTCTGATATGTCTTTCTAAGTTATTTATTTTTGTACTTTGTTCCTCTACTTTTTGCTTTAAAAGCTCGTTTTTCAATTCCAGACTACTAACTTTTTCATTAATGCTGTTGATAATTGTGTTTTTTATATCTTCCTTCATCTCTAGCATGTCTTGTTTTTGTTGTTTCATATCTTGCTGCATTCCTATTAACATTTGTTTTAATTCTTCCATTGTAAATTGAACTAGAGATGAGACACCCCACGACCTCTTTAAAATAACTCTCTAAGTTCGAAAATATCATCCAAACAAAAAAGCAGACACGAACAATGGCCCACGACCAAAAGTGCACGCTAACAAATGCCCACACTGAGTGTGTGCTCGGAGTTCGCGACCAAAAGGTCGTAAGTGCGCGGCAGACAGCGTCGCTTACGCGTTCATTTCAAGGGCGCTATATTCCGTGTGCGGTTGGGTAGTTTAACAAAAATTTCGATAATTATTTTAAGAATTAGTCCTTTTTGTAAAGTATGTGAAATATTCTTCCACTCACATGTAGTGCATATGTCCAAACACAACTGTATCACTAACACTGAGCCGAAACGTTTGAAGAACTATATAAAAATGATTTATTTTTGAGGAACGTTTTATCTGCACAGTACACTTTCGGCTGCTCGTCTACCCCTGGAGGAGGACATTACTTTCATTTAATATCTTAACATATTTTATCTAATTTTATATATTTCAATGTCAATCTTGATTTTAATAAACCATGCTTATACACATTTTGCACGCCTTACGGTCGAATCACTTAAAACACGTACATTCAATAACACCATTGTAACAGTGTTTTCTGCAAAAATAAATAATTTGATTTGATTTGACAATAAGTGATGATGTGGTCGACGATGGATGGATGTGGTATGTTACAGGTATTAGGTTCAATTTGTTGTAATTATATTTTTTTAATCGTCTACTCGACAACCCAAATAACGAAATGAATGTTGTTTAAGTGTCAAAATGAAAAACAATCGCTATTGATTTTATGTTAGATACGCAATTACTCGCTGAATCGACATTAAAATTTATCGTGATCCTCAACATTTTTTATTCATCAGACGATGTATAGTATAATATTGTTCGGGTACCTACGTAAAGATATTAGACAAAGGTCAATGACAGTTATTACCATTCCAAAACGAAACAACTATACCAAACAGTGAAGTGTTTGAAATCTCTTTCACTTTCCCTCTATTTCGGAGTCTCCTTAAATATTCAGTGTCTTTCTTATTGTGCTTCTTACGTACCTCGAGTCGCGACCTTTTCTTGCCCGTTTGACATTCCAAGATATTATATTTTTTTTCTTTTACTGCAGTGTTTGTTGAAAAATTCAGTTGTTTGACATTTTCAAGATCGTTGAGTTGAGAACACAGATATACATCTAACTAGGTGACGCGAATATTGTACTTCGCGAGTCCAAAAAGGGAGTAAAAGTGAGAACAATGCTCTTACTTTGAGCTGTTTTTAACCCCCGACGGAAAAAAGGGGTGTTCTAAGTTTGAAGTGTGTATTTGTGTGGCTGTCTGTTGCATCATAGCTCCTAAATGGATGAACCAATTGTTATGAAGTTTTTTTTTAAAGATGAATTTGTCGAAAGTATTTTTGTTATGCGCATTTTACTACACGATATCTTGCAAGATATCGTGTTATAAATAATTACGTAATTCAATGAATTTTTGATGGATGCGTGTCTACTTATAGATAAATTATGTAGTTTAATAAGCGTGGGTTAATAAGCCTCGAGGGTTTTTTAATTTTATCTTGTATTTAGCGTTATCTGCACCAGACATCGACCGTTATCTAGAAAAATGCCTAACTATGCCTGTATGTATAAAGCTGAAAAACTACAAAAAAAGTTGATCGAGACGATGAAAACATTTCCTTTCATCTTAAGGTGATTCTTAAATTATTGCTTGTCTGCTTCATCAACTTGCGATATCTCATCATCATCATCATCATCATATCAGCCGAAAGACGTCCACTGCTGGACATAGGCCTCCCCCAAGCGTCGCCACATTGACCGGTCCCGTGCATCTCGTAACCAGCGGATCCCCGCAATCTTCACCAGGTCATCGGTCCACCTGGTGGAAGGCCTTCCAACGCGATATCTAGTTAGATTTAAATAGAGAACATGTTTATATTTGCATACGAGTACAAGTTTTTCGTAAAATGTCATTTACATTGTTACGAGTTAGTACTTTGTATAAACGACTGTAAGTTACAAAGTTATGACATTAATTAGAGCAAGTGTGTGTAATATTGTCCTAGTTTGTTACGTGTTGTGAACTTCTCGGCGACACTTCATGAAATAATTTAATTAAAATATACTTTGTTGTTTGAATTATCCTTTTTTGATGTTGGAAGGCTTTAAAACTTCGCTTAATTTATTAATCAAGTGTATTTTGTTTTATAAGCATGCAGGGCAGACTATGCAATTTTCAGGAAAGGCTATTATTGTCTGAGTCCTTTTCGGGCGCGGAGACAATTAATGAGCTATTTTCAGCTTTCTTGATATGTATAGTTACAAAATTTAAACGAAATTCCACCAAGCACGTAGTTTGATCTACGCGTACAATCGGTAACTCTCACTGTATTTTTGCTTAAGTTTTATCACAAATTCACAACTCAATCAAAACCCGCCATCTGGTTCCTTTGTTCGCCCCAAAAACTAGTGCTTAGTGTTATGTCAAATTCATATCTGTCAGAGTCATTCGAAACCATATCTCTATTTAGAACGAAATCTTTAAGTGCTGATAAGCATTTTATTATATAACTAGCTGTACCCGCGGCTTCGCTCCCGTCAACTACATACCCTACCTAAGTACCTAACTACCCTACTTACCCAACCGACACCTTAGCTACCCTACCTACCTTACCCAACCTACGCCTTACCTAGCCTACCTACCTACCCTACGCCTTACCTACCCTACCTACCTACCTACCCTACTTACCCAACCTACGCCTTACCTACCCTATCTACACACCCTACTTACCCAACCAACGCCTTACCTCTACCCTACGCCTTACCTACCCTACCTACCTACCTATCCTACTTACCCAACCTATGCCTTACCTACCCTACCTACCTACCTATCCTACTTACCCAACCTATTCCTTACCTACCCTACTTACCCAACCTACGCCTTACCTACCCTACCTACCTACCCAACTTACCCAACCTACGCCTTACCTACCCTATTACCCAACCTACGCCTTACCTACCCTACCTACCTACCCAACTTACCCAACCTACGCCTTACCTACCCTACCTACCTACCCAACTTACCCAACCTACGCCTTACCTACCCTACACTTATTTTTTTTTTTTGGTTGGTATATCATCCAATGACTGCTCCCGCTCTGGGTGAGGCGGGAGAGCGTGTCTGACTTTTACTGACTAAAACCCACCTGTGTTCCTTCAGTTGCTTGAGCCACGGCCGCGGTAACTCTTTTTCTAATGTATCCGCGACCCAAACAGGCATCGGGCCTAGCGGACCCTGTCAATTTGTACCTACCTACCTACTTACCCAACCTACGCTTTACCTACCCTACCTTCCTACCCTACTTACCTAACCTACGCCTTACCTACCTACCCTACTTACCCAACCTACGCTTTACCTACCCTAACTACGCCTTACCTACCCTACCTACCTACCCTACTTACCTTACCCGAAAACCGATGGGTTTGTTGTATGGGAGCCCCACTTAAATATTTATTTTATTCTGTTTTTATAGCGGCAACAGAAATACATCATCTGTAAAAATTGCATCTGTCTAGCTATCACGGTTCATGAGATACAGCCTGGTGACAGACAGATAGACGGACCGCGGACGGACCGAATTCTGACGTCAAAATATCAGCTTTTTTAAAAAAGATATAAATAAAAAACCAAAAACTGGGTTTTTTGAATTTTTCACCTAAATTTTGAGGTTATGTGAAAAAATTGCAAGTACAAAAGTTGTAGATCTTTTTATGACCTACAACTTTGCCATTTAACTTTTTTCCATAGGACTTGTAGTTTTGCCGGAAATCGAGATAAACCGTTTACACCCTTAAAAACCACTCCCTTCCCCTTCCCGACCTCAGATCGCCCGTAAATTATTTTTCCTTTCATTTTTATAATATTCTTCTTCTTTCCCAATGGGTTTCAACCTACTTTTATTTTTTTTCACTTTTTATTATTTTTAAAGGCTTCTACCCTGGTCTATCTATCTAATACGGAGTTCAACTGCAACCGAGTATCTGAATAGCATGTGTCACAGTTCAGAGACATGGCGTATGTTGTGATATTTTACTTCTTGAACACTTTAAATTCATCTAACTTTTGATAGAGTGAACCGATTGCGATGAAACAAAAACTAAGTTTTACGTCAAGTTACGCAAAATGTTTATGTATAAAAGTTATCTACATTGGCTTCGTAAATTTTACGTGATGCGTGCACAAATAAACAGAGAACAAACAAAAATTTCAAAAATGCTGGAAATGGGTTCTGTAGGTTATCCTTTAACACCCTGGCTATTTCTTATTTTTATATTTTCAATGTACAAAAACGACTTTTCTACAGATTTATTATATGTATATATTGATGATGATGATGATAAGATATACAAATTTATGTATTTCATACATATCCCATAAAAATCACATTAATTTTCGTCAAAATTTTCTCATTTACATAAAATATTGAAATAGCATTTTATAGAACAAATTACATTTGTTGAAATGTAAATTATGATTGAGTCATTTGAACCCTCCATGCTAATGGAGCTTCATTTTTTATTTGTTTTTGTTTACATATTGGACGAAGCATTTAATGTTATTCTTTTAACTTAACATAATTGTACTGTACATGGTATTACTCTGGGTAACTATGATTTAAAACTATGGGGGAGACCCTTTTTCCAGCAATGGGACAATATAGGTTACAAAAAAAATCTGCTAAGTGCGAGTCGGACTCGCGCACGAAGGGTTCCGTACCATTATCGCAAAAACGGCACAAAAATTAAGTTAGTTGTATGGGAGCCCCACTTAAATATTTATTTAATGATGTTATTAGTATTTTTTATTATAGCGGCAACAGAAATACATCATCTGTGAAAATTTCAACTGTCTAGCTATTACGATCCATGAGATACAGCCTGGTAACAGACAGAAGAAACGGGGACTCTTAGTAATAGGGTCTCGTTTTTACCCTTTTGGTACGAAACCCTAAAAAAGAATATTGCTCAGATTACGACAAACAGTATGAAAAAAACCGGCCAAGTGCGAGTCGGACTCGCACACGAAGGGTTCCGTACTTGGTAAATTGCGGTTTACGATTTATGACGAATTAAAAAAAACTACTTACTAGATCTCGTTCAAACCAATTTTCGGTGGTAGTTTACATGGTAATGTACATCATATATTTTTTTTAGTTTTATCATTCTCTTATTTTAGAAGTACCAGGGGGGGGGGGGACACATTTTACCACTTTGAAAGCGTCTCTCGCGCAAACTGTTCAGTTTAGAAAAAAATGGTATTAGAAACCTCAATATCATTTTTGAAGACCTATCCATAGATAGCGTATGGGTTTGATGAAAAAAAAAAAATAGTTTCAGTTTCAAGTATGGGGACACCCAAAATTCATTGTTTTATTTCTATTTTTGAGTGAAAATATTAATGCGGTTTACAGAATACATCTACTTATCAAGTTTCAACAGCATAGTTCTTATAGTTTCGGCAAAAAGTGGCTGTGACATACGGACGGACAGACAGACAGACAGACAGACGCGAGCCTATAGATAAATAAATAAAAAAAATAGACATGACGAATCTATGAGGGTTCCGTTTTTTGCCATTTGGCTACGGAACCCTAAAAATGGTGTTCCCAAATCAGTCCAGCAGTATTCGAGTGATATTAACGACCGGCTTTTTCTCGTGTTTTCCTACTTCATTAGATTAATCCCCTTCATTTCAAACCGTAGCAACCTACTAACATTTTCAAACCGTGATCCGACATATAAAAACGCAACGACAATATTTTATACATCGAAATAAAACAAGCGATATAGGTGTGACTGGTAAAACCTTCCGCTCTGGTGGAACCATTCGGATATTTTATTTAAATTCAGTTTAGCCATAAAAAGAAACGAGCTTGAAAATATGGTTCGCCGAATAGTACGGAAATAACCAGAGCGGTTTAATGCTCTAACCAAATAACTAAATAGGTTTTATATTATTCTCTTTCTGTTAAAAGCTTTAGGATTTGCTTCTCTACCGCTTGAGTGTTCACGGAAAGTCTTGCTCTAACATCCATCCTGCCATCCTATGGTTATAGTTTCAATATGTGACATTTAGCCGATTTTGAGTTTTTAATACATACTCCGTAATAAGCATAAGTATATTTACACAATTTAAAAAACCTCCGACATTTATCTAGCGAAAACACCGCGACATTTATCTTGCGAAAACACCCCGATTCAAACAATAAAATGCACATAACTTTTGAACGGCTGAACCGATTTTATTCAAACATAGCTAAGAACACTTTCGACAAAATTACCTTTCAAACAAAAATAAATAAATCGGTACCGGTATCCGTTTAGGCGCTATGATGCCACAGACACACAGCAACACACGTGAAACTTGTAACACCCCTCTTTTTCCGGCGGGGGTTGAAAACATGCTCTATAGACCTCATTAAACATTATTTTTCTACTATCAATAGATTAAAAGAATCAAAAAAATTGTTTTAAACTATTCGAAAGTGCGCAATAAGATCTACTTTTTGAGACCGGAAGCACTCGCATATTTTATTATATCACGGTTTTTTATTTTCTCTCTATAACTGAAAATATGATTTTGATAAGAAAGTGACACTAGTTATAGAACGAAAGCATCATTAAATTATGTAAGAGTAAGACGTAAGGTACGTCCATGAAGGTTTTCACACGAAAACTTTAAGCGTAGTAGTATTTTTTGTGCCTCGCCTCTTAGGAAATTTTTTGTCTTAACACGACACCACACGAGCATTCCCGAAAGGTTAGGTGTCTCTGATCTGCATTTAGCACCCTTCGGTACTAAAGTGGTATTTCGAGATTAGCGTCTTTAGAGTATAAACAGACGGACTACATGTCAACTGCACACTTTCTGCAGTTTGGATGTATTTTTGTTTAGTTGGCTTTACTTAATTGAAACTGTCAAACAACTATCATTATAATTTCACGGCAAATGTTTATCAACTGCTAAAAGCTGACTACGTGGGAACTGCGTAGTCGGTTGGCAGTTTCCTCACAAAAACTACAAAAGCTGCCACTTTACAGCTGATTAGCCGTTCATATGATGCAGTCTCTCTGTTAAAATTGTTCAACTCTTGAGAGAGCATCTCAGGATAATATATACCTGTACAAAGGCTCCCCATCGGTTTCCTTGAACCAAAGCACCATGGAGACATGGTCCTCTGCAGCCAGGGGCTGGATGTCACATGGAAGAGCAGCCTTCTTGCCCAGCACGCCTTGTGCGTGTGCTGTGGGTACTGAAACAAAGAAACATATTATTAGCTATTGAAATAAAACTGACCGACTTTTTTGGGTCAGTTGTTTGATATGATAGCAATTGGTGGGTTAGACTGTGCGTCTGTATAAACTGCACAGTAGCAAGTTGTAACTAATAGTATGAGTCTTACCTATGTTATTTAATATTTTAAAACCATACTATGTAAGTTACGGGCCGAGATAGGTTAAAGTTACGTACGTGCTTGGGCTGAACGATATTCGAATTCGTGTCTCTATCCTGCACTTGTAAGAAATTTCTTACAGAATTAACAATGTTTTTTTTTATATTATGTAGACTCGCGTTTGACCACTATCTCGCCTGATGTTAAGTGGCTGTGTAGGTTGTAGCTATCAGGGAACAAAGACGCCGGCAGGGAATTCCACTCCTTAGCTTAACGCACAATGAAAGTATTTTCAAAACGCTTTGTGCGTATGGGTGGGATATCCACCATGTACACATGATGTCCGATGTAGGAAAGGGCTAAGCGGAATCAAATTGTGCAGTTCCATCGCACACTCCCCGAAATATAACCGATAGAAAACCGACAGGCTGGCAACTCGTCGTCGGTGTTCAAGGCTCTGGAGCTTTGAATCGACCAGTGCATCGTTTCCGATCAGTCTCTTGGCCCGTCTGTCAATCGACTCAAGTGCGTCAAATGCTTGGAAAAACATAATATCACGCCTGTTTGCTTTTAAGTACATAATATTATGGTCACTAGGCAACCCCTAAAATTGCCAAGCTACTACCATTTCCTCGTACTTAAAGCTGGTCAAAAGAAACGGTGTATCTCGTTGTTTTTACCTAGCCACAGATAGCCCTGTGATTAAAGTAATGTGACCCGGTAATGGACACATTATTCTTATGGCCATACGTGGGTAGGTAGGTAGCATACTCACCGGGTCAAAGAAAAGGTCAAACACAATAGAGAAATTAACGGAGAGCTGATGACGTTAAAATTACACTGAGTAAACATGGTGAGGAAAATAATAACTACACAACTTAGCACCTACATATTAACATTATATTCAGTATATATTTTATTTACCCACGTCCGTGTGTGGGGAGGGCCAATTGAATATCAGTGCTGGGTGTCATACGCCCAGAAAATGCTAAGTTCGTAACCCTTTCGGTATAGGCACACCCAGCGCCGCTGTTCTTGAATTGTCTTTGTACTTTTTTTTTAACCCCCGCCGGAAAAAGAAGGGGTGTTATAAGTTTCACGTGTGTTCCTGTGTATCTGTGTATCTGTGTGTCTGTCTGTGGCATCATAGCGCCTAAACGGATGAACCGATTTCGATTTAGTTTTTTTGTTTGAAAGGTAATTTTGTAGAGAGTGTTCTTAGCTATGTTTGAATAAAATCGGTTCAGCCGTTCAAAAGTTATGGGCATTTTACTGTTTGAATCGGGGTGTTTTCGCAAGATTAATGAGTCGGGGGTTTTTTAAATTGTGAAATTTTACTTGTTACTGTTCTTCCCTGCTGCTTTGTAATTGTTGCTGTTGTGTTGCGTCTGTGTCGAATAAATGTTTTCTATTCTATTCTAAAATCGAATAAAATGGAATGTTGGTCATCCGGGAGCGTAAATTGTTGCCATCGCTGGTAGAACCTAAATAAGAAAAGCACAGGAACGTGGGATTGGCACAAGAAAAGAGAGGCCTAAGCCCAGCAGTGTTAAAATTAAGGCTGCTGATGATAACTTAAAGCGTGTATTCCCCGAGGAGTAAGGCAGGCGGGACTTTGACCTTGCTTCCCTAGTAGATAATAAGGGGCGGGCATATTAATAAAAATAAAATCAGATTTAAAAAAAAACTTTATATTTAAATTCGCCTTATTATCTTTGTATCAAGAACTGAGAAACCTGCTCGTAAATTCGTCAAATAAGCAAAATGTAAACTGATCTATACAGCAGTTCATTCACCTCTGCCTAATTCGGAAAAAATATATCGCATAAACAGACTCATTTCTAATAATCATCATAAAATAAACTCTATATCAGCTTACTTTTATTATGACAGGTACGTCATGTAAAATATAAAAAAAAAAACATAAAAATAAATGTATTTACAATATAATGAAAAAATATTATGGAAACATAACTGCTTAAGGGTGCTTTTCTACTATAAATGTGTGGGGTGGGTAGGAGGTTCGATAGGAGAAAATCCAACAATGGGGTAACTTAATTATCGTAACCAGGCTTAGCGCAGCTCAGATGGAACGGACTAGGTGAGCTAGGTATTTGCACATGATAAAAAAAGCAAGAGATGTGTGCGAGGAACAAGAGCGAGGAATATACATACACAACTGAACAGAGCTACTCGCCGTTTCACAGCTTCGCTACGCCTCCTCTCACCACACAAGCTCCTCGTACAACTTTGATGAAAACATTAATAGTATTCTTTGAAACAATCACACAGTTTTGACCACTACACTTCCTCGCTCTGCATAGTTACCTCGCACATTACATACACACCTGCAAATTATTATTATTAGTGGTAAGCACACTTATCACTGGCTACTGTGAACGGATTTAAAGAGCCTTCATTGCAGGAAACAGAGCGTAGCGATAGCGATTGGAAAAATATATGGGCTAAAATTTCGATTATGGGCCGTTGATTTTTGGCACGGGGTGGGTGGAGGGAGGAGGGAGGACCGTTTGGCTACCCCCAGTATCAACCCCACTACTTGGAGCCCTATGGTTATGGAGATATCCATGGTTAAAGTTTTCAGGTTAGAATGAAAATTTCCATAGATGTCCATCGATTTAAGGGGCGCGGAGGGTGAAAGGGAAAGGGGAGTAGAGCGGCTACCTCACTGTACCATCCCCACCCCACGAAACCCCATGGTTATGGAGATATCCATAGTTAAAGTTTAAGATTACTATTTAAGCAACAAGCGATCGCTCGCTTTGCTCGCTCACTTCAGCTCCCGTCATCTCTTTCGAACCTAACCTATCCATGTCGGGGTGCCCTAAGATCCCGAGCTCGCTTCGCTCGCTCTTGGACTTATTCTTAACCTCACAAAAAACGTACAAAAAAACATAAAATTTCTGAGTCTTGAAAATTTGTAAAAAGCTTTCTATTTATGAGTACTACCTACAAAAAAAAAATAACTTCCAAATCAACGGCCCATAATGGAAATTTTAGCCATCGCTGACATTAAATGACACTTGTCTAGGGCCTCAGGCTACAATAGTTTCGTCGTGCGTAGTAAGTCAAACTATCAACAAGCTTGCTGATTGGTTAAACGAATCTGTTATTCGTCCCTTACTATAACATGTTCAACTGATGACCAATATCATAACATAACATGTATTATCCAATTCCACGAAGGATTGGGCAGCGGGGTTTAGTTGAAACATCCGAGCCAATCAAGTTATTTATAAGTTCTGTTACTTCTATGTCTAATGTAAACGCAGAATTGGTTGGTTACCAAACATTACTGTGTTTGTGAGAATTTTAACGTTTGAGTACAGGACATTTTGAAATTAGTTAAGTTTTTATTATTTTTGATTAATCAATTAACTCGATACATTTGTAAGTAGGTACTTTTTTTGTGTGTGGTATTTTTATTTCTTAGCAACAATATATTATAATTCACGTAATGCCTACGTAAATCGAAGAACTCATACAAATCTAATAGAATCTCATCATTTCAGTCGAAAAACGTCCACTGCTGGACATAGGCCTTCCCCAAGCGTCGCCACACTGATCGGTCCTGTGCGTTTCGTATCCAACGAACTCTACGTTTTCTGGTACGCAGTCGCCACTCCAGAACTTTTCGGTCCTAACGGCCATCCGTTCTGCGAGCAATGGTACCCTACCCACTGCCACTTGATTTTGGCAATTCTTCAGGCTATGTTGGTAACCTTGGTTCTCTTGTGGATGTCTTCATTTCTGATTCGATCACGCGAGAAAACTCCGAGCATATAGCTCTCTCCATTGCCCTTTGGATGATTTTAAACCTTCTGACGAAGCCCTTAATTTGTAAGCGACCACATATCTGTCCCGTAAGTAAGCGGTGGCAACACACACTGGTCATAGACTTTCATCCATAACGGCATCTCACTTGTACAAATCTGATAAGCGCTACTTAGTAACATATGAACAACCATATATGTTAAGACTGCGAAACACATAACCTCTCAGTATAGCAGTCACATCGGCTCTTTGTGTCTCTGATGTTGGCTCTGCGAACCATTGCGCAAGAAACAGTTTGTCATCGAGTATACTGCATAGAGTAAGTGAGATAGGATGACAAACGTAAGTGAGTAAAAGAGGCAGTTATACAATGCTATCTTCACATACAACATTGACAAAAATAGCTACTGCGCTAGGTCTTGCAGCCAACTTCAGAGACACAAAGATCCGCTGTGGGTATTATACACACATAAAATCATGCCTGTACAATTGTTGTGCAAAGGAAACTATATTATTGATTTTAATTTGGTTTTAGTTATTTTTTATTCTATTAATTTAGTTTGTGATTAATTTGATTTTAATTTATTTGATTTTATTAAAATTGATCATAACTTTGGGCGATGTAGCAACACCTCTCAATGTATTAATGTTTTCCACCTTAATACCACTAGCCCCCAAAATACAAGCTCTGGCCTAGTTTGGGAGTTAGCATCATCATGTTACGTGTTACCTATGTCTATTTTTTTATTTATTTTACACCCACATATCACTGGATATATATTTATAAGTCCCATGTAATATAGAACAAGCCTAATTGCGTCAACAGGCTACAAATCCAGAAGCCGAGAGGCTACTGAAAAATCCCAGATGGGAAAACGCAATAACACTTTTCCTGAACTGGGAATCGAATCAAGGAATCCATCAACATTAGCGTTTGCGACTAACGAGGCAGACTCCCAGCAACCCTGCCTGTAGTCGGATAAAAATACTAAGCAAGCCCACTCAGCTCTCATATTCACCCCTTCTACACAATAATCCAATTAGTCCCAAGCGTTTTTTAATTGCAATCCTCTTAAAACTAACCAAAAGTATAATTATACGTGTAAAAAAACTAAGATGGCATCTTCAAAAAGAGCTTAAACTTTTTACATCAAACTTTGAAGACTGTATTTCATTTAAAATAAGTTGATGAACAAAATCTTATTATATCGGATGAGAGTAGTATTTTAAACAGACGAATAACATTGCTTGTCCTTTTGATGTAATTTTTAATCTTACTCGAGATGGAGTTCATTTTAATCTATTTTAATTTTAGTATAGTATATTAAACATATTTAATTGAAGTCTGTAAAATTAATTACTAAGTTTAAAACTTAGCCGAAAACACTAGTGCGAAAAGATTAAAAAGCCTAGGACTTTGGGGGCGTATGTAAATAAATAAAATCTTGCACTAAGAGCACATGGAATGTTCCAAACGTCCAATGTTACTATTTCAATATGATATTTCTCAGAGACCATCGATTTTGGACGCCAGAGAACGTTAATACAGTTTTTCTATTTTCGTACCTTGAAGCGACTAAAGCTTAATATGATTTGGAAATCTGAAAATGCAAACATACCTTGAGCAATTCTGATCATCAACGTATGTCCTGAAGTACTAAATCACTAACTGATACCCAACCAGCAAAATAATGTATGTTTTTTTCAACCATCTTAAAGACTTGCCAACATCAAAACTTACATCTCTTTTACAATAATTGCAACAGAAACGCAGTAAAAAGTCCGTCTGTTTCGGCTCAGCGGTCGTGCCTGTCGCTCAGTCGCGCGCGACAAGTCTCACGGTATCTAGTGTCACTGTCGAGTCGTGTCGCCGTGTCGCCATGAGAGCGGGCCACATTCGCCCGATCCAGTTACACTGGACACCAGTTTTAATTAAATGTTTTTAGGCTTTGTGTCTGCTTTTATTTACGCTGTTTTATTTGAGGCTCTTTAGTTCTGTTAAATGAAAAGTTTGACTCTGGTATATAATGAATATTGTTTTTTTTTCCGGTAACAAGCCATTCTATTTATTAATTAATTGTGTTTTTTTAGTTGTTGACCACTATCTCACCTGATGGTAAGCGATGATGTGGTCGACGGTAACGCACGCTTGCCTAAGAGTAACCAACTCATATTTAAATAGTATCAGATCACTGCAAATTCGTTTCTTGAAATATCTTGTTAGCCCTAAAATAAAGCGAGAGAGTAAGGAGAATTATGAGAAACTATTTGTTATATGTAAGGTACTTCCTGTACATGAGAAGGTCAAGTACTTGCTGGTTCTCGAGCAGTTCTATAACGATCAATACAAAATGTATGAAACGAACACTTACAATACTCGAAGTGTTAGAGAACGTAAGTTCCTGCGAGCACCAGCAAAAAAATACTACGGCAAGAGAACTAACAAGTATTTGATCCGCACAGTGTTTAATAGTCTTGATTGGTTGAGAGGAGAAAATGGTGGAATTGCCAAGGGAAAGTTAAAAAGAAGACTTATAGATGTGTTGCTTGATGGGGTGGCCGTTGCCTGTGATGCATCAGCACTGTCACAGCGCTGACGCGCGCACCTGTGTTGTTTTGTTGTGAGTTTGTTATGCCTATAGCTATCCATATGTACCTAGGTGGCGGCGCGGGCTGGCGCCGACCGCGCCTGCGAATGTGCGGCGGTAGCCCGCGTTGCCACTGAATTGAATTGTTTGTATACCTATATTTTATATTTAAGTGTAAACCAATTGTTATACGAGCGCTAATCCCGCCGATAAACTGCCTCGCAGTTTGGTGGGCTTTTATTGTTTAAGAACAAATGTTTTTTTCAAAATAAACGATTTATTTATTTATTTTTATTTATTCTTAACTTAAAGATCCCTAGGTTGCAGCTATCGGGAAACACAGACTCCGGCAGGGAATTCTCTCCTACCTACCTACCTACCTTGGCTGCTTAATAAAAGTAGTATTTCTCAAAACGTTTAGTGCGTATGGGTTGGATGTCCACCATGTACCGATGGCGCATCGCCGTACGTCTTGTAGACCGATGATGGAACGGGCTAGGCGGAATTGTGTGTGTGTGATAAATAAATGTATGTTTTCTTTGTTTTACTATACTAGTTTCTTCCTCACAGTGGTCATGTAACCTGTCTCCAGCAACTCTGTATATTACCAAAATAAAATATCTACGATACTCAGCGATATTGTAGGTTTTTATAAGAGAAAGAATTGTCTTTTGTTCTATTTAAAATTAAAACAAACTGAAAATGCGACATATTTGCAAAAGTTCTCAAATTTTTACGACAAGTGTGTTAGTAAAATAGGCAGATCTCAATGTATTGTTACAGGTAAATAGCCACCTCATAAAACCTTTTATAAAGATAAATAAACGTCGAAACCTTTTAGAAAACAATTCAATTAAAAAATAAGACTTTTACGGCGGGTTTACACTACAGAGGCTTTTACAAATACTTCCTTTCTGATACACGGACATATGTCTGCATTACTCAGTTGCACAGAAAAAAATCTGTAGACGTTGATAAAAGTCTGTGTCATTGATAAATGATAAATGATTTTATTTCTGTAAGTTGGTTTGTACAAACGCTTTTACATGTCTAACATATTTTTTTTTAAACTGGATGAGGTCGGCGTTTCCTATCTGACTACTCTGAGAAGAAAGGCCGAAACAAACTCAGAGGTCACAGTCTCTTTTAAAGTCCTGACAAAATCTTGGTTCGATCATGTGAAGACCATGTAGACCGATGTCTGAAATGGTCTTTTGAGGAAAGAACCAGCCAGATTGAGTGGACGTGTCCAGTCAGTGCACGCATTTGTCAATAACCGAGCAGCACAACTCAGAATTTAAGGAGCTCAACGATTCAACGAACAATACCAAAGAAAGGACACATTAATAGGTAACGTACCCGTACCGTTACGTAACGTACGTAATATTATACAAACTATATAGTTATTATACAAACTATATAGGTATTATACAAATAATACTCCTAGGTGAAGAAACAATTCGACCTCTTTAAAATGATCAATTTAGCTACATTTTGAAAACAAGTAGCATTATAAGCTGTTCACTTCAATTATTTCAATAAACGAACTATCTTGAAACTATTAGATTATTAAATCTCGAATCTAATAAATAACCTTTGAACTAAATATATTTAATTATACCGTCTCTATTTATTTTCTATTACGTGAACCTAGTTTTCCAGTAATATAATAAAGCTCTCCAAATTCGCAGACTAAATGAGAATTAAACTGGAAATTGAATTGACGCAGAATATTTTTTTCTTAAAAGTTTACCTTAAAAAAAATTTTTTTTCGTCTGATAGCTACCAGACCATTCATACATACATAAATTCACAACTTTTTTCGACACCACGCAACAACCCCAAAACGCCACCTTCCCATTGTTGAGAGAAAAACCTTGACAAGCCTCCTATTCTACAGGACAGGAGAATGATGAATTTGACAACTACCTTCCAAAATTAAAAAAAAAAACAAATCTGTAAAATTTTGCATGTTATATTTGAATGACATGTTTAGTCATCAATCAGGCCTCAACGGCTAAACGGGTATAGTATAGGAATATACTTTATTGTACACCAAATAGTTACACGTCTCTTTTACAACAAATTAATAATATGGCTACAAAGGCGGTCTTATCGCTGTCAGCGATATCTTCCAGACATCCTTTGGATAGATTTAAGGAACTTAAAATTAAAAGAAGGTAGTCTGTGATGTACTGCTACATTTAAAAATATATACATACAAATTATATAGCTATAGAAATACTATAAATAAACTTACTTATAAACATACATAATATTACATGTTACAAAATTTCAAAGAAGGTTTGACTAATGATAGAAGAAATTAGATAGAAACACAAGTATTAAAGTGAAAGGAAATTTAATGGTTCATAACAAGATTTAAAGAAAACCATTGACTGGGCTTGTCAAACTGACATCGGCAGCTTATTCCACAACCGCACAGCTTGTACCGTGAACGATTTATTGTAGAACTTAGTAAAATGAGCAGGCATCAAAAGTATCAAATTCTCCGATGATCTCAAAGGTCTAGAATGTGTGTCATGAGGAACTTAAAGCGTTCTTTGAGATAAGAGAAGAGGAGGTGTGTTTGAAACAAATGTTGTCCACGGTCTGCATTAGGATATAATATACTTTTTATCCTGGGGTAGTAACTATCCTGGTTGTACGTTCCTGTAGAATAATCTTAGACATTTAGCAGGCGAAGATGCTAGTAAAATCCAGTCACTATTATTACTAAGTTGCCTTTAACAACATGCATCGCCCCCATTTTTTCCCCGTTACCAAACTGTGCAAAATTACAAAAATTGCGCCACATCTTGATCTACAATTACTTTCTAACTGAAACAGCTTTCATTGTGACTTCAGCATTGCAACCTATTGTTTGGAACAAGAACATTTAAGATTTGTACATACAATAAATGAGGTTCTGGTTTCTGAACAGCGCTAACCATAGACTGAAAACCACAAATGCTTGATTCATTAGTACCCTGTTCTACTAAACACTGAATAATTTGATAATGGCTGTCACGATAAGCACTTCCTCGGAACCGAAGTGTTCTGTGGTATATTCTCTGTAATTGACTGATGACACAAAGAGCATTTATACCAGCTTCTGTCAGCGGCTTTGCCCGCGTGGTGAATGTTTTATCATCCCAATGCAACATTATACCTGGATAAAAAGTCATACATCCACACTTCCACACACACATCTATCCAAACAACTACATATAAAATATTAGAAAAATAATATAGTCAGATTAATGCTCACATGAAAGTCTTTTGAAATCATTAATCAAACCTCGTTGGTCTAGTGGTCGCAAGTGCTACTGCTGAGCATTAGGTCCTAGGGTCGATTACCGGGTCGGGTAAAGTGTTATTAGATTTTCCATTTGGCATTTCTCAATAACAGCCCGGGTTCTGGACTTGTGCCCGTATAATGGTAACATACTCACCCCCTACTACGTAGAACTTGAACATAACGTAAATAAATAAATAATAAATAAATAAATAAATAATAACTAGTGAAATGAGGGTGTACTGGTGCACCTTCTGCTTAACCCTTCGGGCAATACAGTCGTGGTGTTATATTATTTTAATCACTGTATTTCCACAGATTCACTATTTCCACTTATTTCTGTAGTTTCTGCCAACCCCTATGGAAAAAAGGCGTGAGGTTATGTTATGTGTTTCCACAAAGTTCATTACCATTGATCCCTCTTCGACTTTTTACCTTCCAATCCATAAATAATAAGCAGGTACGTCTGACTCCAAAGGATCTTTTAATCATCGCAGAAAACGACCCTCAATATCCATTAAGTTGCTCATTAATTATTAATCTGATAACAGAAGGGTGATAAATCAACTCAATTAGCAAGCCTTTGTCTTTTCGCCCCACTGTAAATAGATTTTATTGTAAGCGATATTATTTTGATTTCGACAGCCAATCTCAACGATCCAATTGAAACAAACATTTCGCACACCTAGATGAAGGGTAGCACAACTCAAAATAATCCAAAATTGAGTTATTGCAATTATCGGAATCAGCGCCGAAAACTACATAAACTCCAAAGACACCTGAAAAAGAGGTATTTTGAGTTGTGCTACTCTTTATCTAGGTGTGCGATTTGTAGACGGATTTCCTTATTTACCGAAGATAACTTTGGTACCAAAAGTTTCGGAGACGAGGTCGAAAGAAAAGGAATTTAAGGGACAATAAAAATAATCTTCCATTAATATGGTAAATATACTCTTTATGTATCCACTCTCTGCTCATTCGTCTGTGACGTCTTGGTAAATATTTATTCCGTTCTTCTTATAAATAAGACTAATATTTTATGCATTTCTTTGGCTTTCTTAGCTGGTTTTTCATCTCGTAAAAAAACTAGTCACAATATAACGTTTTTCGGTTCCGAATTAATTATTCATTTTCTTTCACAACGAATGGGAGACAAATAAAAAAAACATGACATCTATAATTTGTATAAGAACGGAATTGCGGATGACAGCCCTCATTTGTATTTGTCATTTTAGTGCTCTATAAAAATATGATTTGGCGAAAACATTGTGTGCCAAATAAAAAGATATATTTTAATATCGAAGATGAAGAAGTTAAAGGACTGTTTGATATAGTTTTGGCACAGAGCCAACGTCACATAGACGACAAGGCACTTAATATTGTTGCCATACACGGCTTAATTGCTTGCTAACCGGGTTTAAACTTGGTCGTGCAGGATATAAACGAGTTAAGACGACGCGATCCTTCGTGACTTGTGAAGTAGAAAAGTTAAAGAAACGGACAAGTTTTTCAAGCTGCACGGGACTAAACAGTTAATTTCTTTCCAGGAACTAAAATACTTTATTATGAACTCGTTTCTTCAGATCTGGAATTTATTAAGTGAAAAAATAAGGATATATTTATTTCGGTGCCCGGGACCAAAACAGGTAATTTCATTCCGGGAACTAAAATACTTTATTATGAACTAGTTTCTTTAGATCTGGAATTTATTAAGTGAAAAAATAAAGATATATTTATTTCGGTGCCAAGTGCAGCTTTAATCTTTTAAAGAAATGTTTCCCTGGGTATTTACAGTGGTAATTAAACTAGTGACGATGATAATGATAGGGTGCTCACTGATACGATTGAAAAGACCTACACCATAAAGGAAGAAATCTAAAAATGGCAAACACAAAATATAGCAAATAATGTTGAAGTAATTTTGAAAGCAGCGCCAGAAAATATATTTGTCGGGTTTAGTCAATAGTACGGACGTCAAAACAAATCGCAAGCACGCCATCTGGCGGCAAAGCAAGAACAACTACGCATTGGCGCGCTATTTATAACCACTGGCGTGGTGGGGAACATAGAATATGGCAGTTGAGTACTGACAGCCTTAGAGCTAACACGTCGTAGAATCAGTGTCGATCCGTAATATTAGTAAGCAAGAATGTAACTGAGTTGTGACTATTTAAATAAACCCAGTGTATCGAATAACTTCTGTGATTTCATTTGTACGATTGTACCCATCGACCTGCCCACACACGATGTCTTAATCTAAGGGAATACATCCTGACTTCCCGATGGTTTACATCTATCGGCCAGCCTTGATGTGACATATTTATAATTGCAAACTTGTGTCGTTGTAAAAGCAAAGTGACGCAATGAAGAAGATAGAAAATACTATGAGAGAAAAGACCGATATAAAGATGGATAGATCCTATGAAAGATGACACGTCCCATAAAAAGACTAACATCACCGACCCCAATTAAATTCAGATACGAAGAGAAAGATAACTGTAATATAGACACTATGACATATTGAAGAAGAGTCAAGAACCAAATCATAACGTAAGAACATAGATCTCGTGGCAGACAGTCAGAACAAATGACTTGTGAGCCGGCGGCGGCACTCGATGTATTGACCTAATAATCGAATTTGGCACGTGTGTGGGTTATCTGTATGTTTTATTAGGACTCACAGGTAAAAGGAAGCTAACATTTTTGGCTACAGAACTGCCTTAGATGGACTTATTAATGAAGCTTACCCTGCATATTGAAGACAACATTTTTATTTTTTCAACAACAAACAAACTCTTTTGAAAATGTTTTTTTTTTGTTTTTTTCATCCAAACTAAACATGTATGCAGTTGGGATAAGTGTTTTTTAAAATTAAATTTAAAAGATTTGACCCACAACTTCTAAGTTCTAAAATGGAAAATTCAATGTAAATAAACTAGGCTGCAATGTAAAAACTGGGCTACAACTTTTGAAAGCCAAAATCAGCAGTGGCAACTAGCAGAAAAGCACCAAGTCAATCAGTCTACGAAATTAATCAGAAAATAACAGTGAAGGATTAAAAAAGTTGCCAATGCATATACCTGGGTATATAAAATTCCACTATTGAATTTGCATTTTTGTACCACTGACCTACATTCTCATTCCCATCCCATTCTTTATAGCCTTCAAATTCCCCTTGCAACAGCACAACACCGGAGCAAATCTTGCATCAAAATCTTTTCCATATCTTATATTGCAAATAAACCGAGTCGCTTTTATTAGATAGACTTGGCCAGCGGGAAAATGATATCTCAGGGTCTTTCAACTGTGCCAAGAAACTCTCCGATACCTCCCGATACAAAGGCTGAAACCAAGACCTCCCTAGAGGTATCCTGAAGGATTCTGAGTTATCCTACTTAGGCGGACAGAGTGCTGTAAGCTCTCGACGTCTAGTAACAATGTAGGCAAGATAACTGGACGGGAATGGCTGCATTAACAAAGGAAGCCGAGTTTGATACAAATATCATACACAAGACATGGTTTTAGTCCTGTTTTGTAATTGACTTTGATGTTTTCAGAGAATACGTTGTTTTTGTGTGGAAAAGGTAACGAATGGACTAAACGAATGGATTATTTGTTAAGATCAATATATTGTCATATATCTGGCTATTGTCAAACTTAGTGATTACACGATGTTACTCTATGACTGTTCCCGGTTTACATAATCAATATTAAGTTATTGATTGACATTTTGATTTGTTAAGTAAAGATTGACTTCACCAGAAAATTCAGCCTGTCAAAGGCAGAATCTCAGAATCAAACTATTAAATTATTTAATCAAAATTTCTATCACCACATCGATCGCCTCAACGTCTAAATCAAGTTCATAACTCCGTCGAGCGAAACAAAGGAGATTACAAGCCGGAGTAAATCCTTGGTTTGGCAACCTCAAACTTACAGCTAAACCACTGCAACAATGTAGAAGAGGATCTCAGAACTTTAAACACCCTTCAAACTCAGTTTATTGATTCGTAAGTAGATCGGTTTGTCTATTAATTAGTCAGAACACCGGAGCTGAGTCTTAACACCGCTGAGTTGGCGATTACATGTTCGAGACACACGGCCTGACAGGTTAGTTAGCGAGTTTCATAAAGTTAAGAAAAAGTGTATCTTTGTTGCGGCGAACTTGTTATAACTTTGGTAACCGTGAAATTATTGTAACTGGAATATTTTCTTGCTTCTTAAGTTGAAATACTCGTCACGTCTTTTCCGTAAATCCTCGTTCAGAATACATAATCATTAGGTAATTTAAAAATATGCATATTATACGAATGAGAATGTATAATGTCAGTCCAACTTAATATTTGCAACTGGCCGTTGAGTTAAAAAAAAACACTGCATAAAACTAATTTCCAAAACTATTCACCAGTGCTAAACAAACAGTCGTGGTACGATGACACATCACACTTTTAAAATTAGAACACAAACTCTCACATGCAACACAAACATCACAACTTCCAAAAACGCCACAAATGCGGGTAGGCAATACATCTTACTTCCCCGCTACGCTAGCCATCGTTCATTCCCGTGTGTGCTCGCGCCAGTTGCCCACGTGTGTCGTAAATAAACAATACCGCTTCGGCTCTGTTCGGGAGTCGTCTAGCATTTCCGTCGGTGGACGGGCAACTTACAACTACCGTCCGTCTTTACGTAATGA
Organism: Orthosia gothica; assembly: GCA_949775005.1. Taxonomy (NCBI): domain Eukaryota; kingdom Metazoa; phylum Arthropoda; class Insecta; order Lepidoptera; family Noctuidae; genus Orthosia; species Orthosia gothica. The sequence continues at coordinate 16,644,697 of OX459065.1, forward strand.
TGAACGACGGTGAAGTGAATGGGAGTTGGTTTTAGTGAAGGAGTTACTTTGAACGTTTCTTATTGGTCGTAAACGTGGAGTTTGAAGGTTATTTCTTAAGTTCGACTATGTTATTTTTCTGTTTGGTGTTAAACATGAGTTGTTTTTATGCTGAAAAGTACCGTTACTACTCCACAGTGGTGTCATAAAAATAATGTTTATTTTTAATAACCATTTAATCTTAGATGGTTTATCTAGGGAACAAAGAAATATTTTTTACAAATATTTTAAATAAATAAATAAAATAAAATAATATTTATTTTGGACAAGTAACATCCTTAAGGGTAAGGTTTCTTGTTTACCCTTGTAAACAAGAAAACTTATAACTATGTTAATACACTCTTAATTTCTAAAAAATAATGTGTAAAAAAATTATTTAGTAACGAGGTTGTTGTTCCGAATGCATTTCAGAACAACATCCACTAATAACGGAGTGTCGTACCTCCCGGCTATGGTTTTTAGGATGGAGTTGGAGCTAGCCCGCACTCTGCCGAGCAAAGAGGCAGATCTCTGCCTGATGATGGCATGGAAATCATCGACGCGTGAAAGGCAAGAGTAGTTTTTTTAATCCAGAGCGGAGCGAAGGATTCTCAAATAAATGCCTGAGTGCAGTGAGGCCCCCCACTCAGCAGCACCCCACGCTTTTATTTACAATAAAAAAAAAATTGTTTATCACGCTATTTTTAATTTTAATTTATTGAAAATTATTTTCTACTTTTTAGTTTGGTTTTCTATTAGCTTGTTAGTTTTTTATATTTTTTTAAATTTAATCATTATAATCGATAATGGGACAAACTATTTCTATTATTGCAATTTTGAAAGGGGTGAAAATTATGTTCATAGATTCCGTTACATAGATAAATACATACCGAGCTAATAAAAGCGTGTTAAATTTTTCGCTAATTATGACCGTTGAAGGCTTGAAGTTTTTGACAATCGGCATCGCTGGTATAATGTCACTATATCAAGACCATTTTGTCAATAAAATACTTACTACGTATCGTATTTCTCCTGGGAAACTTTATATGGGCACTGTGTGAATATTCGTCTCGCCTTACGTGTGGAAACTTATTATTCCAGGAATATTCACCAAAGAGCTATTTGAGATATCATTAGAATTTCTAATTAGGAGTCGAACATAGAAAATAAGGAGGAGGTTCTGTTACCTGTTTCTTGTTGACATCTTCTGAGAATGTTGGGATACAAATAGATTTTCTGCTTCATCACCGTTCTAAGATTTGAGACGGATCAGAAACTCAATATCTACTTCTAAAACCGTACATTCATGTGGTAGTGTTATTATCACTTAACTTTAGTTTGAACGTAGTCAGGATAAAATTACTAACCCAGATGTTGGGTTGTGCAGGTTAGATAATAGTCGCTAGCCTTTTCCTCCTTTGGCTTCCAGTCAAACCGGAGGCAGGTTAGTACCAGTATTCTACATGGACCTCCACAACTCAGTAGCTGGGTAACAAGATAACCCTTGACATAGGGCAGTGATCAGGCTGAGAAACAAAGTGGTCGACATATCTCACAGAATAAACAAGTTGAAGTGGCAATGGGCTGGCCATATAAGAGTGGATACTGTGAACTGGTAAACGTAAGTTAGGACGCCCTCAGGCTAGGTGGAGTGACAATCTTCGCAGTGTGGCTGGTAGCAGCTGGATGAGATTTGCCGAAAATCGAAGCAAATGGCTTGCAATTGCAATTGCAAAAGCAAATTGCTTGACATGCTTAGCTCCTTGGATTTAAAGACTTCTTTCAGTGACCAGTATTGATTCCATCCATAATATTACCCAGCTCCTAATATTTTTCTGAAGAATAAAAATATACGCTTCTGTATAACGATTTGTATTAACAAACTCTAAATCAGCATCGGGTGTAATAACTCTTTTAGAAGTCTGTTCTCCTGGTACGACAGCTCTATAAACACACTAATCCGTGCTACACGGTCCAACGTACAAGCTATCGCATCCAGAGGGAGTTAGCGGAATTAGATTATGGAAATTGGTTTAGTTCGATGGATGCATCCACCTGAATCTTGATTACATCATAGTGTGAGTTATCAATTTCTACTTTGTTGTTATATGGATTTATACGACCGATACACGCTGGTCCTGCTTCATAGGGCAATCTTTAGTGTAGACAAAATTCATCTTTCTGTTTAAGAAATTGACTCGCACACTATTCCGTTGAATTAGGTAATTCATCTATCTTTGCAAAATTTATAAGTATGTGAGAACCATGTTCCTAATTATCAAATAAAATTATTTACCTGATAGTGCTTGCAATACTATATATCTCTACGTAGTATTAGTTTGGGTGCATTGTCCTCACGTATATGAATTAATGTATGTATGTAAATGTTGTAAAACTTTTTTTTTTAAAGAATATGTGTGGAGTTTCTTGTCCGCTCTACTCCATAACAAGCTACTTTTCCGAATGGACTGTAGAATCAATTAATATTACTTTTAAAGTTGACGTTCAAAAGTGCCGCTTAATGGCCTAATTTAAATAAAGAAGTTTTCATTTTAATTTGATATGAAGTTTGTTTGAGGGCGAGACGGTTTATACAGGTTTTAGAAAATGGATAAGATACATGAATATAATACGTGTATGCAAGCGTGAGGTTCTCAGTGTGGACAAATAGGTAATGAATTGTGGAAATGGTTATGCATAAGTAAAATATGTAGCTTATTGTTTATAATTCACGGGACTGAAGACAGGATTTGGCTATAAACCTGATAATTTCAAAAGCTACATACCTAGTCACGTCACCAGCAGCAGCATTTTCTCTAAACATAACGTTTATAAATTTGAGTAAAGGCCTAATTTATGATAGTTTGTCGACATCTACTATGTCGATAAAATTTCTGTCAACCCTTAAGGAGCAAAATACTTTATGTTTGTAACTGTACTGCATAATATCTAATAATATACCTAACCACACAAAAAAAACCTTCATAAAAATAGTCATTTTAGATTATATCCAATATTCTGCATACAACATAGTTAACTCAAATGGACCTACCGACAACATTCAGAGACAGCACGACGAAAGAGATTAGGAAATCCTTGAACCGTAGTGAGACGGAAATCCCAAGACAGATCGAGTTGGCGTCACATTGTGGGACTCTGTCTCACCTGGGAGACATGAGATGGTAAGGCTCATACGGCTGTGCTCAGATTGAGGCAAGACTGTCTAAACCAATTCGTTTTTCCATGCAACTTCAACCACTTGAAATTTTAAAACTGGGGGATTAAAAGTATTAAAAGCATCTAAAAAAAAGTGTAATAAGTAAGTTGATGGCGCAAATATTAGCAATCGAAGTAGGTACAAACCAGTTACAATCCTCCTTTTGGCTTCACCGTAGTCGGGAAACAAAACTTAACAGTAGTCAATATCATTAGTTGAGGATCTGTAAGTTTTATTTTTATGTTTTTATCTAAAATTTGTTTCAGTTCAGTTTACCATAATATTTTTATTTTAAAATTGTTTGCAGTGTTTGTAAAAAGTATGTGTACTTTTTGCATTTTATTAATTTTGAAGATTTGTTTCCGTATAAGAGTTTATATTTTAGTTTTATTTAGACGATAATCTAAAAAGCATGCTGTGGCCTCCTATAATCGAGGTACATATTGATGATGCATTGTGTTTTTTGTGTACATCTTTCGTTTGAGGTGCTAAATAAATAAATAAAGATTTACTAAAAAATTGTTTTGACACAAGATAGTGTTTAAACAAAACAGAGTGTGTATCATAAACATGGCGTAAGTTAAAATGAAATGAAAAATGGTTCATTATCCTTAAAAATTACAATAAAAGTGAAACCGATCAGGGTTAGCTAGGTTTTCACTGTAAAAATGTGACATACAATATATAGACAAAGTACTCTTCCTGAACAGGAGAGGCAGAGAATTGTTTAGTTCAAATAAAGTTCTACTCAATAAACCTATTTCCATTAGAACTTACTAAAATAACACTTAAAGGCCATTGTCAAAGATGGTCTCCCCATAATAATATAGACCATTGTGTTATAAGAATAGAAATGTACAGTACAAACATTTTCTTAATGTCCCTCGGCAAACTTCGTGTTTCGTCAGTCGTCGAATTTCTATATTTTCTATCAGTTGCTCCTTGAACTTGGTGCAGACCAGACGCTCTCTATTAACTTGGAAGTATAAAGAGTTGATAATACTCTTTTAACATAATGTAATTTATTTTAAAATGGGAGGCAAGCTGCTGATGCTGCTTTTTTATCCTCCTCAAAGGAGTTTGCCTTTAACAGCTCTAATATTTCACACGGAAATCAAAACAAAACAACAATAAAGTACCTACTTAGTACTGAATTCAGAACTAAGTACCTACATTATTATTGTAATATACACGATAAATCTTATAATTTTTGGACATAGAAATTAGCATTCGTTTGTATTCGGAAATGCGATGATTACCGAGGGTCATTAAGAAAATAGTTGTTCTATAAATTGTTTATATAGTGTGTATTTGATTTTGGGCCATTGGCATAGATGGTATTCCCAGGCGATTAATAGGAATAAGCTTAATGTTGATTAGGGCTATTTTTATTTAATTCTTCTCTCCATCTAGCAGGAATGCTTGTTAGGGAAAGAAACAAATTATGTTTTTCTACCCGCATTTAGTTTTTTGGTAAATTTCCTTGTAGGGTGGAAGATAGTTAATTTTTTCCCTCGGGACTCATCGTGCTTCTTCTTCTGTTGAATCTGACTTTCAGAAGTTTTATTGGTCAGTGGTGCCGGTAGTTCAAAAAATCTCTTTTCCATAGATAATGGAATAATTCAGATTTAATCCGGAATTTAAAATTAAATACAGCTGCTACTTTGCATGACAAGGATATAAGTGCCCATAAAATAAAATTAACATAACAATGCAAATTAGATGGCAGATTTTTGTGGAAAGGCTTTATATCGCTGTCCTCCATTATCATATGAGCGTGATAAGGATAATGACATAACATACACAAAATAGACCAACAAAACGTGGAGGCTTTGTGACTAAGCCACCGCGTCTCGTGCTGGGTCGTTGGTTGAAATCAGGGTAAGTACCAAAGTGACTTTTACAATCAATATGTACGAGTACTTTATAAGTTTATCTTAGACATTGGTGAAGAAAAACAAACATAAGGAAACCAGGACTTATACTTGGTACAAGTTTCTGCTTCATTGGTGTAATTGCTGCAAGGCGGTTCAGTGCAAGGATAAACGACAAAATAAAAAATAAATGCACTTGAGCACTGTCACGCGACAGAATTAAAACTTCTTAAAAAAATAAGAATAACAGAAACCGAGGGAGTACAAAGTAGTTTATAGCTTTCTTCTCTCTCATGTAAAGAAATATGTCTAATCGTGACGCGTCCTTGAATTTTCGATTCGCCGCCTAAGTTATTTGATCGGTTCACTGGTAGTTTGCTTTTTTATTTTCTCAGTTCAGTATTTTTCGATTGGCTTTAAATCTATTTTCGACCCTTATAACAAGAGCCAATCGCAGAACTACAACTCCAATTGTCTCATCACTAGATTAAATGGCAGATCCAGAACAAAAAGTAGCCACTCTATGAAATGCTTCTTCAATGTATTTTGACACTTTAACGAAATCGACAAATTACCCCAATTCGAACTTACTTTTGTTCTCAAATTCTCTCAAGTTATCACCCAGACAAGTGGTTTCGATATAATTTGTTAGACAACAAGAATTCAAACACATTTTCTAATTTATTGTACGAAAGGGACACATTCAAAATGAAGAGTTCCCTCGGGTCTATGTACAGAGTAAAAATATCTACAATTTAAGAAGAATATAAATTGGGTTGTGTGTTGGTATTTATGTTACAGTGTAGGAGCAAAATTGTGATTTTATAAACTCATAACCTCGTTTTATAATTGAACCATTACAGGACTATTACCCACTTGAGGACGACCAGTGGACCAACCTTGATACTTCTAATTCTAGTCGAGATACTGGCCGCTTTGTATTTGTGTCAGTTTATTTTGGTTATAAATTATAAATGGCAAATTGTTTGTATTATTATGATATACAGATTAGATTTATTTTGACTTAAGCACTTAGTAACGGCTGCCACAAATCAACTGAAATGGACCGTCTCGCCTCTCCTTAACTAATATTATAGTAAATGCGAATTTGAGTTCGTTTGTTTGTTTGTTACGCTTTCACGCCATAACGGCTTTAGATGGAACTTGGCATATGAATAGACCAAAACCTGGATAAGGACAAATTAATAATACTTTTCATACTGATATAATGTGCGTTTAGTATAATAAAACCCTTTTCACGCGGGTGAAGCTTCGGGCAGAGCTAGTAAGTTATCACCAATACGTCTGATAACAATTATTAACAATCGCCATCCACGAGACCACGAAATAATATTGGACTAATCTTTTAGTTTTGGATTACTTAAGTATCTATTTTTAGTTCAAAACTAATTGATAGTTTTTCAGCCTCGTGGCTTAAACACAAAGACTAATTCAAGTTTTTCAAACCAACAAGGGATCTTCGATATTATTTTTCTTTCTAAATAAAGTTCAGCACAGATAAAGATTTCCGTAAAAAAAACTCCTATAATGTCCTAATGAATATGCTGATTTAGTAATGCCACAAAATTATACTGTTCCAGCAATTTATCTAGCAACACTACTTGAACAGAGTTTCTAGATATCTCTTGAAGTTATATTAGTTCTAACGTCATTGATAAACACTGCTCACTTGTGGTAATTATAGCAGTCGGTTACCAGCTTAGATTGTTATTTCATTTGCTCGTTTACTCCCGTTGTTAAACACGAGTAAATCTATGAAAATGAAATCTATGAAATCTATCATGAGGGAATCTATGGTTTTTGGATTTGGTCCTTTGTAACGTAGGTAAAGGTTATTGAGAAAATAATACAATTGGAAAATAGGGTTGAAAATTTGTGTCGATAGGTACTCTGAAACAGAATTCAGTTTTTATTCACATCTTTGATAATTTCGCTTTGAAGCTATGACACAATTTTCCAAGCTGACAGTATAGCTCATTTATATCACGTCCAAAAAAATACGCAGAGAATGGCAAAATGTTCGAAATACGCCTCGCTTTCATTTCTGTTTCTTTTGAAGCCTAGAATTGAATAGAAAACCTTCAAATCACAATTCGATTGTCAATCTTGTGCCTAACCTTATTTTCGCCTTTCAATAATTTCTATATACCTCATATTTTAAACTACACCTTCAATACACATCTAATTGTAACCAATAACAATCCAGGTATCAACTAAAGCCGGCTACAGTCTTGGCAAACACCGGAACCGGCTGGCAAGCGGCAATACGGACGGATCCGGATTGTTTACGTCCGAGGAATAATCCCGCGGTTCGCCGCGTACCACCAAATTGTCAGCTCTACGGTTTGTGTGATCAATTGCGAAGGAAAGGTTTATGGATTGACTTTGTTAAACAACCTGTGGCATAGGTACACTTAAAGTTCTATCCTAGAAATAATTAATCTTGATATTCGAGGCCAGTCTTCCATCCTTCGCACACTCAACGTTCTCTTGGATGCTAAAGTTGATTGCGATTTATTCGCAGATGAATGTAAGAATATCTTGTCTGTATTTCTGGAGTATAGAATGAATGCCGTGTATTACATTTATATATATATATATTTTATGTTCAAGACATATCTTTAACAAATGTGATCCGACTATTGGTCATGTTATTTTAAAATAAAGAATAAATCCTAAAGCGACTTGATCACGAACCTTAATATCTTGTAGTCAGCTACTTTCTAGAAACAGTCTTATTTGCGTTAAATGATTATTCGTACAATTTGGTATCAATGCTAGCTGAATTCTCAACAACTGACTTATTGCTTTATCCTGGCACTGTCGAGAAGAACTTATACAACGCCAGGCGTATTTAATGAATACCGTACATAATACCTTCGCCATTTGTTTCCATTTGGGTGATAAAAAACGGACAAAAATCGTAAGAAAATTATCCGCAAAATTGCACGGCCCAGTCCTTCTTCCAAAGAAGAGGCCTGTATCCCACCAATGGGAACATTATAGACTGATTATGTGTATACAAACAAAAACTAAATTATGGTCATAAAATCTTAGACATGTGCGTTAAAAGATGACGATAGTGGCGAACTCAGCACTAAAAGCAATACCCACTTAGCCTTTAGCCATGTAATAAACCCAAAGAAGACATAACTTCTAAGAGTTATCGTAGCATAAAAAGTGCCCAACCCTATTTCTAAAACTTTCATCTAGGTCAGTTCAACGCTAAAACCATTTTGAACAAATAATTTCTAAGTCGGTAACTTTTAAAAAGTTCTGTCTCGTCCAAATTGATTTATTTTGCCCGTCCGCCCGTTGAAAGTCCGTTTGTGAAAGGAATTTCTATAATTCAACTCTCCCTTACAAACTTGTTTGATTGCTCATGTCTTTGCCAACATTTGAGGGTTAAGAGCTAGTACTGTGTATGGCTCGAAACTAATTCAATAGCTCGTGTTTCTCCAAAGGCTTTTTAAAGTTTACATTCTCTTGAAAGTTGGATCTAGATTAGTAGACTGCGGTTAATTGCATGTGGATTATTTTGTTTGAAATAGAATTTAGGTAATGCTTTCGTTCGCGCTTAAATTCGGTTTATTTTTTGCATCGGTTTCAATGTGTAGGTAATTAAAAATTCTAAAATCTCTCTCTTCACAATTCGACGATAAACTATTTTAATTATATATACTTTATTGTACTCCAAGATAAAAACAATACAAAAAGAAATCTTAAAACAAAACCAAACATACAACAGGCGAATGGCAAACAGCCTGGACAAAATAGGCTTGACACATAAGGGTTGCATTTGGTGCAAATTACTTATTAACTGCGTGCTGAATCCTATAACTAACATTGCCAATAATATACCGATAGATATTCTTACTCATTTGTAGGCTTAAATGCCACCCGCGTGACAGTCGAAATTAACCCACAGTAACCTCCTACCTGCATAAAAAGTGCAATATAATCTATCTGTATGCTAAATTTCATCCAACCCATTTAGTAGTTTTTTCAAGAAAGAGTAATACGAGTATTTATCCATCCACCCATACTCACAAACTTTCACATTTAATGTTAACTAGGATAGCAATGTTTTTATAAATCGGCTGTAAAAAAAATACGAGTAGTACCTAATATTGAGCAACAAAAACTTGCTACAAAACTTCTAATACGCCATGTTTACTAGCAACCACTCCACTCACAGCCTCTCAAGAGGATTCCCTCACAATACTCAATCAGCCAACTCAAACAGCCACTGATTGTTCCATCAAAACATCACGATGGCTACCGTTCTGCCACTCTCAGACTAGTGTCACTATCTCATAAAATCATATTTAGAGATAAAGACGAAAAACAAAACCCACGAAATAAGAAAATTCGAAGCTGTTTATTCATATTTGGAGTACTGTTCTCATCTCTGGGACGGATCAGCCAAATACCAGCTTGACGCACTAGAGTCGATCGAAAAGCGAGCCAAGAGGCTCATCGGCGATGAGGCGCTGGTCAAGTCAAAGCTCCAGAGTCTTGAACATCGTCGCCGAGTTGCCAGCCTGTCGGTTTTTTATCGGTTACATTTCGGGGAGTGTGCGATGGAATTGCACGATATAATTCCACCTAGCCCGTTCCATCATCGGACTACCAGACGTACGGCGATGCGCCATCGATACATGGTAGACATCCCACCCATACGCACAAAACGTTTTGGGAACACTTTTATTTTGCGTACAGCTAAGGAGTGGAATTCCCTGCCAGAGTCTGTGTTTCCCGATAGCTACAATCTAGGGGTCTTTAAGTCAAGAGTGAATAGGTTATTTCTAGGCAAGCGTGTTTCACCGTCGACCATATCATCGCTTACCATCAGGTGAGATTGTGGTCAAGCGCGAGCCTATAGGTTATAAAAAAAAAAAAAAAAAAAATTCCATACTAATAAATGCGGAAGTAACTCTGTCTGCTTGTCTGTTACCTTTTCACGCTTAAATCACTGAATGCATTTAGATGAAATTTGGTATGAAGATAGTTTGAGACCTTCGGCAGGACATGGGATACTTTTTATCCCGGGACTATGTTACCTTAGGCGCAGGCCACATAGGAATGGCGTCGGGCGCGGACATGTGACGGGCGGCTTCCTATTCCATTCTAATTTCGAACTAAATGCATGGAAATAAAGCGCAATTTGATCAGGTGCGGGCGCCGAAATATCGCTTCATAACCACGTCCGAGCAACGACATATAGTGTGTCCTAAATTGCGCCTTAGGATGATTTCAGACTCACACAGGTGAAGCCGCGGGCAGAAGCTAGTCAACTATAAATAATTATATGCGAGAGTTTTCGAATAGACACATTGTTATTTTAAATTAATCAATTAATCTTATCTTATTAAAAATAGGTTTGTAAACATAGCAATTTGGGGCTTGGGGCATTTTTATTTTTATTTGGAATCTATAAGATAGTAGAAAAATACTAAGTACATAGAGATATCTATAGAGAATATTTTGCTGATTACAGAGGTATTAAATACTCTAAACCGGTCAAATGTCATATAGTGACACTTTAGCAGCGGGACGGTAGTAATGTTAACCAGTTACAAAAATAAACATAACAGACGCCATTTTCTTTGGTCTCTTCACCTGTCATTCGTTTAGTCCTTAGATGTCAACTAACAATGTTGACGAAGTCAAAGGTTCTAATGGCGACGGCAACCTTTTGTGAGCCTTGTCAACAAATATTTCGTTTTGACGACACGGCATAGGAATGACGGGAAAAAATGTTATTCATAGTATTAGAGCGGCATTTTTGTTAGGGTTTTAATGGAAATGATTTCTGTAATAGTTCCTTGAGTGGAGATTTTTGGAAATTGTTATTAAGGTACTTATATAGAGACAGAGTTTTTCACTGGAACAATACTGTCTCAATATTGGTATAACGTAACCCGCCTTGAGCAAGCGTGGTGATCAATGCTCTTGCCTTCTCTGTATGAGAAGAGGCCTTTAGCCTGCAGTGTGTCAGTTTCAGGCTAGTATTAATTAATATTGGATCACGGTGGCTACGTCAACGTAAAAAGATTGATGACTGTGTGTAACATAGCAAACGATATTTGTTAATGAGTATTATAATGGTATGATCCTCGATATTAAACATTATAAAGCTTCATTCATCAAATTCTAATTCAAATAGTATTTATTTACAGTAACTATTTTTTTACATATTATTATATTTAGTACAGGTATATATATACAGTTTCTTTTGCTTTTCGGCATAGGCCTCTCCCAGACCCTTTCACAGTGCACGATCGTGTGCTTTTCTCATCCATGACACACCTGCAATCGATCGCAGGTCGACCTTCCACATGCGCATTCGTTTCATAGACAATTTTTTTTTTTTAATGTTGCCCCACCTTAGGAATTTGTTCCTGTATCGTGGGTGCGTCTACAAACACATAAACTCACATACACAACACCCAGAGCCGGAACAACTATCTGTTGGTCATACAAATATTTGTTCTGCGCGGGAATCGAACCCGCGACACGCAGCGCAGCAGTGAATCGTTCAACCACTGCGCCAACCGTGCGCCCCTCTCGTGCTCTCCTCCTCATCCCCTGTATAGGATACCATCCAGTCATAAAGCATGTTATTGAAGCACGCATTTAATTATTTGTAAAGAAAAACCAATCTTCAATTCCTATATTTCTAAATTATTGTAATGACGAGCTTTACTAAAAACCCAATGCAATTTGGGTACAAGTAAAATTTTCCCTTTGAAAAAACAATTTTCTTTTTGAACGACTGGAAAATAAGAATCTAAATACCTAGTTCAAAGACGCAGACAGAGTTTATTTTACTTGGAAATCATCAAGATACAAAAAATAACACAAATCGACTTTCGCGGTTTCAAAGAAACATGACTTATTATTTTGATTGACTGCTAATATTTTTTTCTCGTCAACCGTCAGACTTTTGAGCCTTTGAAACTTGAGGACTTCGCATTTTTTTTCTACTTTATTACATCGTCAAAATTACTTATTAGCTGGTCCCTGAATACTTGTTTTTTTATATATTAAACGAACTCTGTTGCCGACCGCTAAGGCTGTGGATACAGCGGGGCGGACCGGCAAAAATTAACAGAAAAAAAACAAAATGGTTGCTATTTTCTTTTCTCACTGAACCGAACCGTAAGAATAAAAACCTAAAACAGCAATTTACACAACTCCGCTATCGCTCAGCTTAGCTCATGCCCGCTCCACTCCTCACTATAGCACCACCCAAACGCTTGACATTTCGGGTTCGATCTCGAGCAAGCAAATATTTGATTAGGTTTTTCTTCTTCTCCATGCGGCTTATACAAACTAATATGACGTATATATGCCACGTCGGTTCCTATATCCAAACGCGAGTAACTTTGCTTGAGAATAGTAAGTAGTATGGTAATAATAGGAGTGTTCCGAATCTACTTACTTAAGGGCAGACGCGAACGGTAGCAAATGCAAGTAGTTTAAATTTATAGAAATGGGGAAAACGTATGTGTTGTAATGTCATTATATTGTTGAAATTTAGCCTAAATATCATCTCATCTCATAATTACAAAAAAAAAACTAAATCATTTATTTGCATATATAAATTACAGAAGGTTGCTAAAATGTACAAAGTTGTTCTCTTATTCTGCCTTTAATTTCGGCGTTAATAATCCTATAATTCCCTTAGCCTTTAATAATCCCGTTGGTGGGATGAGACACAGGCCAAGTCGGGGCCGTATTCAGCGGGCTACCACTGCTCTCTACTTAATATAGGTCTTTTTAACAACCTTTATTGTCTCACTGCTGAGAAAAGGCCTTCACAAAACCTTCCACTCTGCCCAGTGATTTCGCTTCTCCATCCAATTTACTGGTAAATACTTCTACTTATATGTCGTTAGAAGGCTTCTTAGTCAATGTAGATTAGATTAACATATATTAACCCACGTTTGTTATAGAATACAAGAATGGCTTTGAGTTGCTAGAAGAGGCCTTGTAATATTCCTTGAATTATTTTATTCCTTTGGTTTTCATAGTTGTGAAATATGTTAAATTTTTAAACATTCATTATTTCTTTCAATTGAACATATTCACGAATACGGCTGCTGAAACCAGTTAGTGGTCTTTTCTTAGAACAAGTTCCGGTCACTGAATTGAGTTTTTGGAGTTCTTATTATTTTAAAATTAAAACCGAACCCGAACTGAAATTTTGACTCAACTATTCCCAATTTTTTCTGACAAGTATGGGATCTGATCGTGCCATATGACCTGGATAGCCCGGTCATATGGCACGCTCAGCTCCTGAAACGTGCAGGTGGCTGGGCACAAAGGGCAGACAAGGAGGTGTGGCAAACATGAGGCTACGGTTAGGACCGAGGGAGGGGCTGTTTAGAGTTCCGTCAACTCGCACTAACGTGTTAAAGTTTGCACCAGTGACTCGAATAGTTGTGATACTGAATAGCATCTCTCTGCGTTTGGACATATTTTCTTGCTCTTTGGCGGAATTCCAGAGGGTGACACTTAGTGTGTTGTCCACTGTGTAACTTCTGCCTTTACCTAGATCTGTTACTGGGACTGGCAAACTTGTATGTATGACTACGTTTGTTAGCTTGGGTCTTACCTGTAAAAATAAATGTATGTGTTAATAATAAATAAATAAATATCCTGCGACCCGGCCCACACTGGCACTGTGTTTGGGATCTATGAGACTCCATTTGGCCAGAATATTCCTACAGCGACCAACCTGGGTCCGCACTCTGTTTAAGGATTTCCAGATTGATCACTGCAGTTCGTATCCAGTGGACAGGTGCTCTGCCGGAGTGATGAAGTATGGATGGGACAGGATGTACGTTTTACCACACTTTACATCCCTCGTCAGTTGCGCTGGCTTCCAAGGAGGTCGTATACCTCAGAGAGCTTTTACAGCTTTTTAGGCGTGCAGATTGGAGTTGATTTTCATATAAGGGGTGGCGACTGTCCCGTTCTTGTTTCCCTTTCTCGATGCGGCTGGTCACTTCGCGGCGAACAGCTGGTGGAGCTATACCCGCCAGAGGATACAACATCACGAGCGGGGTAGGTCTCAAACATCCAGTTATGATGCGACAGGTATCATTCAGCGCCATGTCAACTTCTCTAGCGTGGGCGGATCGATACCACACTGGACATGCGTCAAATGAATGTGACAAACCCTAATTTTACGACAAAGATTGACAGGTTTTTAGGCGAAACTAGAGTTTATAGTACTCAACTTTAGATTCTTAATTCAGATTGAGGTTATTCAAAAATTTGGTATTAACACATAACACATTTTAGACAGTTTACCTCGAATAATATACCAGACAATCTACAAACATATCAAGCACACATCTAAGCCTTAGCAAATACCACTCTAAAGCAACCCCATTTATCACTTTCACAGCAAAACGGCTACACCTTCTACATAGCCTTTGCTCCCACATCCCCATATACAGGATGAGCGCAACCGCAACTAGTCGCTACAACGTACGATTGATTTACAAAGCAACTGCATCGTACCTGTAATACAGGTGTAACTGTACCTGTGTTACAGGTATACCTGTACCTCAGGTTAACAGCTGCGTACGATGCCATAGAGGGAAACCACGTAGTGTATTACTGAATTAATTTGTGCAGGGGAATTGGCTCGAGTTGAGTAGAGGTGTAGGGGTCTGATAGTTATACTCCGATGTCTTGAATTTAGAGTGCTGTTGGTTGTTATTCTCTGTGTTGCGTTGAATATGTTTGTAAGGTTTTGTAGTGCTGATAAAATAAGAACCTAACTGCCTAATATTTTGTTGCTGTCTTTTATTATTGCAATCTGTATCTGTGGTTAAAGAAATTTATTTCTCAATAAGCAATTACAAATATTACACTTAATTTAGAACATTTTCTGACCCTATATTATAAGAACTTTGTCACACAAACTAAGCAGCTATTGATTTTCTTTAAAACAATACCATTTACGCATTATCATTACACTTCGCATGCAAACAAACACAAGACTCAAAACTTTACAATCCACCGGCAAAAGAAATAATTACCGCGGTCACCTATATCTACACCTGTATCTAGTTGTATTTATCTAAACTAAATCATGTTCTTCTTCTTAACGTTTCTACGGTATATTTAATCAAACCGTTTGGGCCTAGTATGTGGCGTATTTGTTGTATCGTTAGAGGCGTTATACAGGTCATTTAGGGTGGAAGTGAATGGACTGTTGGGACACTCCAGTAAGTGGGGCATAGTCTGTACAGTAGCTCTGCCTTTGCACCAGTAAATTTATTCAATAAATAAGTAATATTGCTTGTTAAACGCCATATTTACGAAACTTCTTTCACTGGTAAAAAACTACAATATCACTAAATACCATAGGCGTTTTAACCAAAGTCCCTGTAGGATAGACCACGAAAGTGAAGCCGAGGAAGAAATCTAGTAAATAATAAGGAAAAGAACTAAACACAAAACTTTTCTGCGTTAAAAGTTTAGTTTTCTTAGAATAACAGTAAACGCGCGTGAACAATATTACTCTGGTCCATTGTCAATTATTCTTAACTAGATATAGCGAGCGGCTTTGGCCGTGTGAAAGTCTAACGTACCGTTGGAAAAAAAATAGATTTAGTATGTCACTCCTAATCCAGGTCTTGGTCTACCAGTGCTCTCATGCAAAGCTGATATGCTGTTGAGCCATGATTGATTGCATTTGGTTGACAAATATTTTATCAACAATACAGAATTTCACACATAATTGTTTTATAGTTTTTAGGGTTCCGTACCCGAATGTTTTAAACGGAGGCCTATTGCTGTCACTCACGTGTCTGTCTGTCCGTTGTCTGTCAAACAGGTTTTACAGCCAAACGGTTGGAGCTACAGTCTTGATTTTTTCACAATATAATCATCTTGTTCTGCATTCTTCATGCAAGATTATTTGTATTTGACTCATGCCAATGTCTAAAGTTGCCAGACTTTCGCGTTATGTCACATGTCGATCTTCCTCAATCAGCTTACACATTAACATTACAGCATCAACATTTTCTTGGGTGACTGCAGTTTTTGGACGACCTTGACGGGGATCATCACTGAGCTTGACACGTCCACGTTGAAATTTAGCAAACCAGCGATAAATTGTGGTTTTGGATGGAGTTTCATCACCAAATGCAGAAATCATCCGGTCAACACACTGTTTTTGTGTTAAACCATTTCGAAAGTCATAATAAATCATCGCTCTTGAATTTTCTCGAGTCAATTTCATTTTTTCAACGACTAAACAACTTCAACACTCCGTGAACGAACAATTTTTGTTGGCTTTAACTCATTTTAGAACACCCAAACTCGTGACTGGTCACCTGATACGATGTTGTATACAGCATTTGAGGATCCTGCGTGGAATCTTTCGAGAGTTCTGACGCACCAAGTAACGCGAGCCGCTTTTTGCTCTTCACAGAGTGAATGCGGTATCCATCGGGAAAACAACTTTTTTACACCTAATTCTTCATGCAAGATTATTTGTATTTAAAGAAAGAAAGAAAGAAATAAAAATATTTATTTGTGACCCGCACAGGAGACACGAGTAAATAAGCATACACTTAAACAATAATAAAATAAAAAACCCTGTGCGAGACCAAAAAGGCTCCTATCTCAGCATGTGCAGCGATATCCAAAAAAGGTAATAACGCTGCGCTGATATTCTGATAGGGCCTACTGTTGATGCCACGGACACACTTACGGAAACAGGACTTATATAATAAAATAAAATAGAAGAATATATAAATAACAAACAAAATAGAATAAAACACTGAAGGTGGGTCAAAGTAAGTATAAGTATAGTATAAGTATTTGACTCATGCCAATGTCTAAAGTTGCCAGAATTTCGCGTTATGTCACATGTCGATCTTCCTCAATCAGCTTACACACAGCATCAACGTTTTCTTGGGTGACTGCAGTTTTTGGACGACCTTGACGGGGATCATCACTGAGCTTGACACGTCCACGTTGAAATTTAGCAAACCAGCGATAAATTGTGGTTTGAAGCTTCATCACCAAATGCAGAAATCATCCAGTCAACACACTGTTTTTGTGTTAAACCACTTCGAAAGTCATAATAAATCATCACTCTTGAATTTTCTCGAGTCAATTCCATTTTTTCAACGACTAAACAAGTTTGACAAAACCTTGTGACAAGACTGAGAATCTTTTTTTAAATAAATAAATGGTATTCGATTTTTAAAACCAAGGAGTTTTCAATTAAAATATTTTAATATGACAGAAACAGTGGAAATATTCCATTCCCGATACTTTTAGTGCAGCCTATGTATGTATGTGTTTGAATCTATAAAAGCTCTGCTATATACCATCCTATTTCTATCTAAACAAAGGCTCCCATAATTTGCGACTCTATCGGTACATACCTGTACAAGACACTCACCTATGTAGCTGACACGAGAGTTGATGTGGGGTCGCCGGGACGATAAATATGTAGCACAGATACTTATTTATTAGATAAAAGGTCTTTGCGTTACGTAAACAACTCACATGGCGAATATTTGTAATAATGGTTCTAGGAAAATTTATCTTATATAAAGTCAAAGTCAAAGTCAAATATATTTATTCAATTAGGCCAATAAACGGCACTTTTGAACGTCACATAAATTAAAAAAAATAATTAAAAGTAATAAAAAAAAAAAAATAAGTAATAAAAAAAAATAAAAAAATCTACCGTGCATTCGGAAAGTAGATTGTTATGGAGAAGAACGCACAAGAAACTCCATATTTACAGTTTTTAAAAAAAAAATTGGTGTTTTACAATATTAACATACGTACATACATTAATATATGTGAGGACGATGCACCCAGAATAGCTCTACACACAGGTATCAAGTATTAAAAAGCATTAACAGGAAAATTAATTATTTTTATAAGTAGGAGCATGGAAACATAGGTAAAATACCTAATTCAACATACCAGTACAGTATATACATACCAGTTTCTGAGTACTTGTCAATCCTTAAATGAAAAAAATACCACACCAATTCTCAAAAGACTTCAAATATATTTATACTTAAGTCATCATCCGTATCATAATCAAAGTCGTTATAATTTAGGAATTTATTATCACTAAGTACCTAACAACCGGTGAGTTGAAATGAACAAGGATTCAAGCTAATGCATAGGAAAACCACCATTACGTCGGTCGTGTGGAGTTCAGTTCTCTCCATCAACCCATTGAACCGTGAAAATCTTTATAGGATATTAATTATTTGACATTAAGGCTGCCGCAGCTGGATAAGAGTTGCCGAAAATCGAAGCAAATGGCGTGCAATTGGAGAGGCCTATGTCCAGCAGTGGACTGCTATAGGCTGATGATGAAGGCTGCCGCAGACAGGCACGATGCAACAATTTATTTATTTAAGTATACATGTATAACTTTACAGGTTAGTTAGACACCTAAGGCATTATACAGTGCAATTATATACGATACTAGCGACCCCCGCGGCTTCGCTCCCTTCAAAATTATATGTTACTCGGGAAAAATGTAGCTTTCCTTTAGTGAAAGTATTTTTAAAATCGGTCCAGTAGTTTCGGAGCCTATTCGGGACAAACAACCAAACAAAAAAATCTTTCCTCTTTATAATATTGGTATAGAAAAAAACTAAAACGAAACTTGCAAGAATAAGGCAGAATAAAATATATCTCTAAACAAACAAAAAACCGGCCAAGTGCGAGTCGGAGTTCAGACATTTAGGGTTCCATACCAATTTATCAATATATTGGTATTTATTAGTAAAATATACCTAGCAATAAAATTAATCACCTAAGTTCAAGTTCATAGGTAAATGGGGAGATAAAAACTTCTTCGGAACAAAATGACAGACGACGGACAGACAGACGGACACGTGAGTGACGGGAACAGGGCTTCGTTTAGACCCTTCGGGTACGGAACCCTAAAAGCATAGAAGAAAACATTAAAATACAAAAAACAATGCGACACCGATGCGACTACCATTTTTCACAGAGGGTAATAATAACGATATCCGTAAAATACTTAGGTCTTATCTCATAACAAAAACAGTGACTTAAATCCCGTAGCCAGCTATTGCAAATCCTACAAAAAGAGACCTAGCGAACAAAATTCCTCTCCAAAATAAATAACACACGAATTCATCCATCAAACAGCTTTGGGTCCACATAGCGTCCTGCAAAACGGCCTAAAACGGCTTTCAATCGATTCCCGATACTGCTCACTATAATGAAATAGAGAGTGTTTGTTGGTTCGTTAACCCCCATTCTTCTTAGACGGCTGTTTAACGTCACCCGCGACCAAAGAGTCGCCCGAAAAACAAATAGTCGATCGCATCCAACTGTAGTTATAAGAAACTCGGTACAAAGTTGTTTAAACAAATGCTCGGTGGTGTGTGGTGTGAGGTGTAGGATAATAGCGGGGTTAGTCGGAAATCTTAGTATATGTTTAAATGTTTCATTTCAAATAACTTCATTTTACTACCTACTGTAGATGTAGTGGCTTGGAATAAAAAGTTTTGATTATTCATGTTTCAATTCTTTAATATTAAACAGTTCTGATCCCTTTTTAACCGACTTCGCAAACAGGTGGAGGTAATCAATTCGACTGTATTTTTTTATTTTTTTTATGTTTGTTACCTCAGAACTTTTTACTGAGTGAACCGATTTCGATGAATATTTTTTTATTTGAAAGCTGGTGCTTGTCATGCGGTCCCATTATTTCATCAAGATCTGATAAATAACTTTGGAGATATATATTAGATCTCTTCAATAAATGACGGCAAATCACTCGGGATAGCTGCAGTCGGATGACCGTTTATTGTATTACATAATTTCATAACATAACATCACACTAGCATGCTCTAAAAGGGTACACAGGTGTGAACAGTTCATCCTGATATACTCTAATTCCACCGTTTTTGTTTAAGTTTCATGTTTCTGGGTTAATCTATTCTAGCTTCACTTTGGAGAATTGGTCTATTATGTATATTTTTAGTTAAAAGGTTTTTTTATGAATACAGGCATGATGTTTTGTTATGATCAAATTTTTATTTTTATTGAAAAATAAATACGAATATGTTGCATAAAAATAATTGAAGCCCTGACTTATGAGTTAGATAAAAACCTGTGTTACAGAAGTCATAAAAAAAAAGTTTATATAACTATTGATACCGTTATCAATTCTGCATAGTATCAATTAATAAAAAATAAAAAAAATTTGCTCATTTTCCAAAATCGAAATACGGTACTTTTGATTTTACGGACTATATGGTAGGTAGGTTAAACTGAAATGGAACAATGCTGCTTAGCGGCAGAAATCGTTACACAAAGTTAGTATTTCCTTTGACAAACTTATTAGGTACTTGTGTTAAAGTTTTAATAGCTACTACAAAGCTACTACGACTTAGTTGTTAGTTTTCTACTTAAATATCACTCGGTTCAAGCCCTCTGAGCCTTAGGCTAGTTTCAGAACCAAGAGTATTGTACAGAATTAATTAGACGTCGAGATAAATTGTAAACGCCGAATATTACAAAGTACTTATTATTCTATTCTTTTGAGGTACGAATTAATTAAGTAATTTGAATTAATATTAAACGAGCAATTAGATTTAATTGGATACATTTCGCTGTAATTCTAATTAGAACAAGAAATTACTGTTTTAGTAAAACACAAGTTTTTCTTAGCTCTTACTAATAAATTCTCTTTGCTGTAACTCAAAATGCAAAAAAAGTTAAGACTGTCAAAAATCGCTTGTTCTCTAGAGCATAAATACCTCATCCGCCACCACCCGTGCAACACACCGCACCATAAAGCTTTGTTTACATTAGTGACCCCCAGCGCCGCGGGAATACATTACCGGACTTGTGAATGGACAATTTCAATGTTGATATTGACATTAAAATAATTATGTTTACATACACCGACGATTTCTTTAAATTTTCAGTATACAGACATGTTTGGGTAGCGTAATATTAGATATATCGCTGTCGGAACGCGCAAATAATTTGGATCGGATTGTATATTTCTTTTTTACTCTTTTATTCATATTTGTTCCGTGTATTGTATATAGGTTCTGTTACATTTTTCCGTAATTGGTAACAGGATACACATTAATTACAAAACCTCAATATTTTTTTTCGATCGTTATTAACTTTTTCTCTGTTCAAATTGTTTATTATAATTTTCTTTTGTTCTCAAATTGCGGCAGTATCGTGAATGATAACAAGAAAGAAATCCTCGCTACGGAAACTTTGGCTCGTGCTAAACATAACAAAATTTAAATCAACACAAATTTTATTGGGAAGTTAAAGAAATCTGGGCTGAGGAAAATCAGCGGTGCGCACCTTTAAGTTCCCAACATCGATCCTTACAAAATGTTACGCAAAAACAATTTATTCCGAGAGGATCCCTTTGGACCGGCTTATCGGAAGGTACTTCATTTGTTGCCGAGATTTGAAGTCCGCTATCTAGATGGGGTTGTTAAAACCCTCGACAGTGTAAAGTGTAAGCTGGTACGACACAGACATCAAATGATATCTTATGAATTATAATTTTACTCAGATTAGTTCGTATATTGTGTTGGACTTTTGAACGAGCACAGAGAACAAGTTCTAGAATTTACATCTCAGTAATTTAGCTCATTAATGTCTCGAGTGATTGCTTCATTTAGAATGTCTGAATGTCACGCTGATTAATATTTAATTGACTTTTCTTTCTTAACTACTAAAATCTAGAATTCTAAACTTTATAATTAACGATAGACTTTGTCTAGACAGAGAAAAAGACTTATGACTCACAGCTGAAAATGTACGACCTAATTCCCTGACGACTTATCAAACAATATCGCCCAATCACAAAACAGAGAACTTTATCCCCGAACTTTTATAGGCCTACGAATATAAAATACATGTTCTTATGTTCTTACCATAATTACATTGTTGGCTACAGTTTCGTGTTTATTTCCGACATTACAACTCATCCAAGGAGCATTTTAGTCACCACCGATAAAATTTAAGCACGTCGTTAACTTGAATATCATGTTACTTGCCAAACTAAGATCAAATGTGACTTAGACACTACTAAATTTGCTCTTACTGTGATAAACAGGGGAATTGCTCGTAGTTTCGGACCTCTAACCGCTAGCCAGAGAAGCTATTGAGGACCTAATTGTTCAATTAAGCCAATCGACTATTTAACTATTTGGGACGTCTTAATTATGAACCAATTTGAAAGTAATTAGGCATCAAACGGGTATGGAATTAGTAAATTAACTTCGGTACGAAGAACCTTCGAATTGTAGTGTGATTGGTTTTAATGTGAAAATTGAACTGTGAACCAGTTCAAGGATGAGGTCAGGGTATTGTATTTCTTGTTTCATATTAAAGAGACTAGGCATTGCCAAGATAACCAGGCAAAATTTAAAAACAAGTATACGCAGTATTCTACGCTAAAGATTATTATAGAAACTTGAAAATTGCTAATGAAAAAATGCTACTATACTACCGACTTCCAAATAAAAACACTAAAAAGTGAAAAATACTTTATTTTTGGAAGTCGGTGTCAATAACGAAAAAAATATTGGCACCTACTTCTAAAAAGTAAGTTATTTGTCGCTTTGTAATGTTTTGTTTTGGAAGTCGGTTTAATTTTTTTGTAAAAAAGTTTTATAGGAAATGTAATGTTTGGATGTTTAAGACAATATCTGGAAGTACGGATTCGATTACAATATATATATATATTACTATAATATATATATTACTGAGAGAAAGATGCACTATAGCTGAGATTTACAGACTAACTTTTATATCAGAAAAAAACACAGTTCCTGTTAGATAGGCGACAAAAGCTAAGCCACGAGATAAGCTAGTCAAAATAGATGGTTTTTTTAGAAGTAAATTTTTTGGGTGAAAAAGTTTTATTCCTGTCTTTTTAGTTTTAGTACCGTACATCGATCAACAAAATACCAATAAAACGTAATTTACACATTCGTGCTATTTGTTGCTAAGGAGTTCGGTTGTATGTCTTGAAAACTGCCGAACTGATTTTGATGAACCTTGCACTGTTCCCTAAGTTGAGCTATATTTAATCTAATAAAAAAAGAATTATCACGATTCCATAAGTAGTTTCGGAGAAATGCTTGGACAAAAATACATACGTACAAACATACATACACTTATGAAATTTGGCACACGTGTTTAGAATTATGCAATTCCAACAATATTACGGACATACGTGTCGAATTGATTACCTCCTTTTTTTTAAGTCGGTAAAAAAATCAAACTAGATTGTCAAAGAAAAAGCCTTGTTCCGTCCAAGTGCTAGTCAGACTCGCGCAGGAAGGGTTCCGTACCATTATCAAAAAAACGGCAAAAATCAAGATTTTTATATGGGAGCCCCATTTAAATATTTATTTAATTCTGTTTTTAGTATTTGTTGTTATAGCGGCAACAGAAATACATCATCTGTGAAAATGTCAACTTCTAGCTATCACGGGTCATGAGATACAACCTGGTGACGGACAGTGGAGTCTTACGAATAGGGTCCCGTATTTAACCGAATTACCAAAAAGGAGGAGGTTCTATGTTCGACTTCTTGTATGTTTTTTTTTTTTTTTTTTCTTATGTTCACCGATATCTCCGTCATTTGTGGACCGATTTTGAAAATTCTTTTTTTGTTTGATAGAGTATGTTTCGAAATTGGTCCCATTTTAATTTGGTCAAGATCTGATCATGAACTTCGGAGATATACAACAGAACTCTTCAATAAATAACGGCAAATCATTCGAGATTGCAGCAATCGCATGTCTGTTTATTGTTTATACCATTTCATAACATAACATCACGCCAGTACACTATAAAAGGGTACGCAGATCTCTCATTTCACCGGTTATGTTCAAGTTTCATGTTATTCGGGTAATCTTTTCTGGCGTTATAGGTACCTCACTAAACAACTTGCCTATTTTAGGAAAGTACAACAAAAAGGGAAAAATAAAAAAAAACTTTTTTGCAAAAAAATACTACCGACTTCCAAATAAAAAACTACAAAGTGAAAAATGACTTTATTTTTGGAAGTCGGTGTCTTTCTTTTTTCCCATTTTTTTGCGATATGGACACCGACTTCCAAAAATAAAGTTATTTTCACTTGCAAAAAAGTTTTTTTATTAACCTTTGGTTACGGAACACTAAAAACCAGCCAAGTGCGAGTCTGACTTTGCACATTTAGGGTTCCGCACCAAATGTAGAATATAAGCCGTCCGAATCGCCGTATTATTCATAAGCAGCATTTTTTTTTTGTGAGAAATCTCTGTAGCTTTTTATAGATTTCTTCGTGATCAAACCCGGCGGCGTTGGTTAGCTTAGCTTGCCATTGCACTCGTACTCGTAGCGCACGTAACAGAGGCGTGCCGCCGCCACGCCACCCGCATCCCTTCTGTTGAGGCTAGTCTTCTATAAATAAACAACCAACTAGATTCTCAAGCAAAAAGCCTTGTGCAACTTTATTCCTTTTAATACTAGGTATCTCTTGCAACAAGCATTTTCTCCACAGATGTGTGTAGATTTAAAAACTGGAGTAACTCACTCGAGTCAGCTGCGAGCTCATCGCGCAGACGGAATTAAGTAAGCCATTCCGTTCAGCTGCAGATAAATTACAACACAGCATCCGATGCTATGTGTAATTTATTTTTAGTAAGATACTATTATAATATCTTACTTACTCTTACATCTGAGATAGAAGACAAACTATGGGTATAGATAGCTTAGCCTTCCAAAAAACTAAATTATACAATAAATTGCAAATAAGCAATGAAAATCACAGTTCTATCCATTAATTATAGGTTAGTTCAGAATCAATCTAGATTTTTGTTAAAAAATATTTTTCTATATTGGCACTCGTACGGAAAAGTGTGGCGTCTAGCCACCACTAATTAATTATATTATATTTACAATATTAAGCCAGTGGGCAACCAACCCTTACATACACGCACACAAAAAAAATCCGCCTGCCACTACTCGCAAGTTGCAAAATTATTATTTTTACTCATTCTTCTTTGCAAGCATGCTGGAAAACGTCAAAATCAAAATGTTCTATCTGTATAAATATGGTATAGGGTTGCCATATGGTCGGGATTCCAGACTCAGGACTAAATTTAAGTTCTCCAGAAAACCATGTTCTCGGAAAGTTTTCTTTCAGATCATTTGTGTTATCAATAGGGATGTTTCCTGGGTGAGAAAAATGATAATCTATTTAGTCCGTCAGTGAGATTATCAAATAATATTGGATACGTATTTTTTGCGAGCTTATTGGGGGCTTGTGACGTCACTAAGGCAGTAGAAACTGTATAAAGTATACTAGCGGCGTAACTTTTCACAATATTTCAACGAATTATATCGTCGTCACTTTATGTTTACGTATCAAAAGAAAAATACGTGTCCAATATTTTTTATGGGAAATTATATGTGCGGCAACAAAAGTTTTCTTTAGCACCTGCAACCTAGCGTCTTTTTTTATATGTGGGCGACGAGTTAATAGAACAGCTTCAATTATATTAATTCATCATCTTTACTACTCCAACAGAATATCAAAAAACCAGCGTCAATTTACGAGCGTAAATTAATATGACTCCGAGCTACCGATAAATATATTTACTTCTGATTTGATAACTCAGCGACTAATGTTGTAAGTGAGCTACTTTATATATTTTAGAGATTCAACATCTGTCTGCTAATAAAATCAAATTCCAGCCTCAAAATTAGCAATCAAAGTTTTTCATTCAACAACTAAATTAATAAATCATATTCTTTTTTCGTGAAAGTTTGCAACACACAAATTATTCAATTAAATATAAAATAAATGTGAATTAGTCCAAGAGCGAGCGAAGCGAGCTCGGGAGCTTAGGGCACCCCGACACGGATAGGTTAGGTTCGAAGGAGATGACGGGAGCTGAAGTGAGCGAGCAAAGCGAGCGAACTCAGCTCCCGTCATCTCCTTCATGTTAGGTTACTTTAGACCCTGCAGACAGAAATAGGAGCCCTGCGCAGCGGGGCTCCGTCGACTTTGTTTCGTTTCCCCCCCTCCCTTAAAACTTAAATATTTTGTTGCACTCGAAGAATTATTAGATTTACTTTTAGTTAACAGATAGTTATTCAGTAAAACAGTTAAGCTTTAAAGATCTAGCAGTATAGTATAATTCATTTATTTGATGAGCAAATTTAGTGTGCAATTCAGTATTTTTGGTAGTAATTTCGAATATTTTGATTGAAAAAAGGGGAATTACAGTTAAAGTATTAAATACCACCCTATTTTTTGTATGTTCATTTGGGTAGGTATAATAGTCAATTACTTATGGTAACATTATAAATAGATAGGCGAATACATGAAATTATAGCTTTTATTGACCATTATTTGATGACAATAATAAGGAAATTTTATGTTCAAATATAGTAGATTCACTCATCAATTACTTATGCTAAAGTATAAAAATAAAGGTGACTCTATGAAATTAGAGTACGTTGATATTATTTTATAGATGAAGTTGATACACTTATTAGAAGCTAGCAATGAGTAGACATATCACAAATTTAGTTGCTTAAGAATTATCACCATGTTGCGTCATATTAACAGTAGCTTGTTTTTCAATATATGGTCGCTTATAAACCATTTATTAGACGCTAAAAGTTTGTCGCTGACCTATTAATTAATTAGACAACTAAATATATTTGCAGACGAGAATGACATTTTAAAGAAGCTGCCTTAATTAGCACCCATTTTTTATTAATCTACCTGACGGACAAAAATCAAATTTTCAGTAAACTACCCTATTCTTGTAGGTAAGCAATGCTTACTATGAAAGGATGTTTAGTTTGCTAAATAATTTATATACACACAAGAGAGAAATTGTATGGCCGAGGTTTTGAGCTGAGTTACTAATTAGACTGAACTTTGAATAGAATAGAGTAAATCGAAGTAAACTGATTAAATTTTAAATCTTTTCCGAATACTACTACAGGATCAGAGTTACCGCGGCCGTGACTCAAGCAACTGAAGGAACACGGGTGGGTTTTAGTCAGTAAAATTCTGACACGCCTTCCCGCCTCACCCAGAGCGGGAGAATTCATTGGATGATTTCCAAACCAAAAAAAAAAAAAAAGTTTCTAAATTGGTAGATTCATTAAAGTCCAATTCCAAATACATGTGGTATCTTAAGTATTATGTGTACCTGTTATAATTTCCTATAAGTAGGTATTTAATTGTAATATTTATTTCGCCTGACAACAGCCTCAAAATCGCGCCATTTTCAAATATACTCCAGATATTTTGTTCTTCCGATCTGGCAACCCTAATATGGTATGTCATAAACTGGAAGTGTTTTTACTTTGAAACCGTGGCATGAAAACGTGAACTATAAGCGTTGCGGGCAAAGCGGGTTTAAAAGGTTCACCGCTCGCAGAAACGCCCGGTTTCACTGCAGCTGCAACCAAAACTGTCATACGATATAACGAATATATTAAAATTTGTTACAACCTACCTTCCCACGTTATATGGTTCCTTAGCAGCCTTGTCACCTGCGTCTCCTTTAACACAAAGCGTCTTATTTCATCATAAGGTGTACTTACAACATTTAACGAGCCTATATAATGGAGATATCGAGTTTAATAGGTAAAGACGTAATAACACCTGTTGAACTACAGCAAGCACACTTAGTACAACAAATAATAGTTGGCACATACATAACTTCCTCTTTTTGAATTCGGTTAAACACACAACGAAAGGAGTGTGTTAGTATGATTTGTGAGGGAGAGAAGTGCCAAAAGTAGGATGGTCTGTAATTTAATAAGGAGTGGAATTCCCTGCCGGAGTCTGTGTTTTCCGATAGCTACAATCTAGGGGTCTTTAAGTCAAGAGTGAATGGGTTTTTTCTAGGCAAGCGTGCTTCACCGTCGACCACATCATCGCTTTCCATCAGGTGAGATAGTGGTCAAGCGCAAGCCTATATCTAGTAAAAAAATAATAATAGCTGAAGTATCTTTTAGCAGTTTACCACCATGGTACCCACGAGAATAAATTAAGATACGTAATCAACAACCATAACACACGATCTATGACTGCTGGCAGATTCAATGCACCCAGAGTCACTACTAATTACTTTACACACACACTAAAAACACGAATACCATATCTATTGAACAGTCTACCAGCAGACAATAATATTAGGAGTGAAACGAACAAAAACAGCTGTAAAATTGTTAAAAAAGATATTATTTAGAAATGTGTCTTTAATTAATAATTAGTTTTAAGTATGAAATTTAAGAATCACACCACACACCAATACTGCGGTTTGGTGGGGCTTAGTTTATAAGTTACTTACCATTATGTGAATATAAATAAATAAATAATATTACACTAGATAGATATATAAAAAAGACTTAGTGTGAATAACAAAATTAAAAGTATTGTGTTCCCCACGGCTGCGCCAAATAAACCTAGAACTTCAACATACCTGACAAACAACTACCTGACGTTGGTTTCAAATGAACCAAAGATCTAATATAGGTATACCTATACCTGGCAAAAAAATACAAAACACATAAAATAAATAGGTAACCAAATATTCTGTTCATCGCACACAAAAACAAAATTAGAATTCTCTCAGATGCCATAAAACCCGGTTTTCATTTACTGAATCGCTTACAATAAACTTTGGTCTGGATGTAAATTCTCATTCCCGATTTTGTGCTAAGACCCCACGCTGAGTTAAGGAGTTTAAATCCATTGGATTTGGTCCAACCTTTAATTTTTATGCTTATGATTGTCAAAACAATCTAGCACCAGAATTTAAATGTGAATTTTACTTACAACGAAACTGTTTTCTTCTGCCCAGCCCCATTTCAAATGGGGTCAAATCGTCCTACGTACAATTACTTCCTTTATTTGTACGAGTACTTAAGTTTTTCATTTGTCCTTCGATTATTATTTTTGTAATGATTTACGTCATATCTGGCGTAAATAGAATCCTTTTTGTCTTGACTTTTATTCCAATTATTCCATTTATTCATTTTATATATACATATTTTTACATTTTTAAATATTATTCTATAAAAAATAAAATAAAAAAACATTTAAAAATACAAAAATAGTAGCCCACAGGTATCGGGAACAGGGTCCAAGCTACCGGTGGTCAGGGCTCCTGAGAGAGGAACCTCCTAACGATACGCGCCGTGTCCAGGAGTACCGCTTTCTGGATCAAGCCCTTGATCCAGCTGCCCAACGAGAGCCTCCTCAGATGTTCGTCGAGGCTCTTGGCTATTATGCCATTGGCCATCACGACTATCGGCACAATGACTGCTGTATTCACATCCCACATGTCGACAACCTCGCGAGCCAGATCAAGATACTTGCTTTTCTTATCTCTCTCAGCCTTCACGAGGTTCTCGTCATGGGGGACCGCTATATCAACAATCATTGCGCGACGCTCTAGTCGGTCTATCACCACTATGTCAGGCTTTTTGGCAACAATAGTCCTGTCAGTGATGATAGACCGATCCCAATACAATGTGACATTGCCATTTTCGAGAACTGGGTCGGGCACATACTTATAGTAAGGCACTTCCGATTCCACAAGATTGTATTTAAGAGCAAGTTGCTGATGGATAATCCTGGCTACATGGTTGTGTCTATGCAAGTAGTCTCCGTTAGCCAGACTAGAACAACCGGAGATAATGTGACGGATAGATTCCCCCGGCCGGTGACATGCCCGACAGATGTCAACTGTGCCGTCCTTCACCATGTATTTCCGGTAGTTGTTCGTCATCATAACTTCGTCCATAATCGCAAAGACAAAACCTTCGGTTTCCCCGAAAAGGTCACTAAATCGCAGCCAGGCCACGGACGCTAAAAGATCTACATCGGGCCCATGTAGGACCCGGTAGAAGCGTCCGTGAAGCTCCTTGCTCTGCCATACCTCCTTGCGGTCATTAGTATCTAGTACTATAGGTTTGCGCCAGTTCTCGTTAGCCAAGGAGAGCGGGGTAAGGCCCTTGTCCACCGCTACCACATCTCGATGCATACCCACGTCGACGGCCTGGCAGTATTCCCTAAGCTGCATACCTCGCGGTTGTGCAGGGTCTTAGCATTTAAAAAGCCACGACCACCGCACTTCCGCGGGATATACAGTCTCATAACCGATGATCGTGGGTGATGCATACGGTTTGCGGTAAGCTATGTGCGGACTCTCCTATCCAGGGCTTCAAGTTCTGTCTGAGTCCATTTGATTATGCCGAAAGAATACATCAAGACCGGCATGACCCAGCCGTTGAAGGCGCGCACCTTGTTCCCGCCTGATAAAAGACTATTTAGTACTTTTTTCAGGCGACCAAAGAAGCGTTCCTTCAACGACTGTTTCACGTCAGTAGCGTTGATGCCTAGTGCTTCCGACATACCCAAATACTTGTAAGTTTCGGTTGAGGAAAGTGATCGAAGGTGTATGGAATCCGAGAGTTGTATTCCCACGGATTCCATAATCTCCCCTCGCTTTACATGCATGACTGCACATTTGTCCACACCAAATTCCATACTGATGGCGTCACTAAAGGTTTCTGTAACCTTCAGTAGCTTCATCAGTTGCAAGTTGTTGGAGGCAAAGAGCTTCAGATCATCCATGTAAAGGAGGTGAGATATGACCTGACCTCCTCTTCTCAAATGATAGCCCAGGCCTGAACCCTCCAGCAATGTACTAAGAGGGTTCAGGGCTAAACAAAACCACAGTGGACTCAGACTATCGCCCTGAAATATTCCACGCTCGATCCTTATAGGTTCGCTGTCCTCTTGAATCTGTTGACATCCTGGATAGCGAAGAACCGTCCTCCACTGCCCCATACACGACATCAGGAAGGTGCGCAGAGTTGCATCAATTTTATACAACTCCAGCACCCTCATGAGCCATGTATGTGGCACTGAGTCATAGGCCTTCTTGTAGTCTATCCAACATGTCACCAGATCCCTTCGAGAACGGCGAACCTGCTGGCTAATGGCAATGTCAATAAGGAGCAGCTCCTTAGTACCGCGGGACCCGTTTCTACATCCATTCTGAGAAGCAGACATGATTGAATTCGTGTCAATATGTTGATTAATTTTAGCTCTCAGAATGGATGTAAAAACTTTATAGACCGTCGGTAAACATGTTATCGGTCTATAATTTTTAGGCTCCACAGTACTACCTGTTTTGTGGAGCAGGTGGGTTATTCCTGTCGTTAGGAACTGGGGCAGCGATCCTGACTCTAAGGCAGACTGGAACTGAGTTGCCAAACAAGCGTGCGACCTTTTCAATTATTATTATTATAATATGTTTTTTCTGACTGCCGGGCATTATGATAAACCACCACTTCACTACTCTTTATGCAGGATCTCTTAGGGCCATGTTTTTTTAAAGGAGTCCAACTCAGTTCTTGAAATAACTTTGATTATAATTTCAGTGACGCTCGTGTGGTTATAACTTTCCTCGAATAACCTGCTTGCAAACGCTTGAATCTGTTGACCCATATAACATTCTATTATAAACAACCCAGGTTCACTCTAACTAGATTCTCTTCCCTACATAAGTCAAAGTTACGGTGTAATTTCACAGCTGAAGTAAGAGGATGTTCTTACTTTACGCAAGCCTTTAAATATATGGTCCTCTAAAAATAAACCACTGCCTCCTTCGGTCCACGAGACCAGCGAAGCATATATCGTTGTTTATTAGTGACACTGGCACATAATTCTTAAAGAAACGGGGAAAGTTGAATAGAATAGCATTTATTTAGAATAGAATAGCATTTATTTGCAAATATGGGTTATACATAAGTAGGTAGTAGTAGGTTTTCATCAGAGTTCTGCCATATTTCACCATTCGGCATGCAAACATTTTCATTATACTAAAATTGTTAAAATTTAAAGTCTTGTTGGAACATTCAAATAGTTATGTCATTCTCATTAAATAAAATTATTAAAATTAAAACATTCATTAAAAATATCAACTTAATTATTACATTATACATTAAAATTGTCAGTAACAGTAGGTTATATATACAAGAAATACAGAATCGTGGTCCGAAGACAAATAAACAAACAAACATCAAAATTCCAGGTCATAGACAATACACCATAAATATTCCGTACGCAAAACAATAATTAATTAATTAAAACTTCGAGGTATTTTGATAAAAATTGTCCGTTAAAAACTCAGTTACACTGTAATATGCTTTGTCTATTAACAACCTACGAACTGTACTTTTGAATTGCAACGTTTTCAAGTCTTTCCATGCACTTGGCAATTTATTATAAACAACGGGGGCCATGCAATAAATACTTTTGCGCATCATAGTGGTTTGACACGGTACATTATTTAATTTTGAATTGTCACGTCTGTTTCTTGGGAATACATCGGCCAAACGCTCAAAACGATTTGGATTGTTCTTCACAAACATAGCCACTTCAAGAATATAGATACAAGGCAGGGTTAATATGTTGTACTGCTTGAAATATGGCTTGCAACTGTCGGTGGTTTTTAGTTTAAACATTGACCGGAGACATCTTTTTTGAGCCTTAAATGCTGTCTCTTTGTCGGTGGAGTTCGCCCAGAAAATGACACCGTAGCGTAAGTACGATTCAGCAATACCGTAGTACGCTGCAAGAAGTGTTTTTGTATCCACTATGGAGGATAGTCTATGTAAAGCAAATGCAGACGAACTCAATTTTTTACACAACCCGTCAATATGTGCTTTCCAGTTTAAACTGCAGTCTATTTGTAATCCCAAAAATTTGGTATCAGTTACTTCACCAATGTCATTATTTTTGTAGTGTATGTTAAGGTTAGGTACACGAGGCATACGTTGTCTAAAGTGCATTATCATAGTCTTACTTAAATTTATATTCAAATTATTCTTATCTAGATATTTAATTAAATTGTCAAGAGAATCATTTATGTCCGTTTCATATATATTTACGTTTTTACACGGGATCGTAATGGTACTATCATCAGCAAACATAGTTAAGGGATGTTCAATGGACGTGGGCATATCATTAACATATAATATAAATCCAAACGGGCCCACAACGCTTCCCTGTGGAACACCGAATGTAATTTTGCGTTCTCGTGACCGTGATATCTCTTCATGTCTATTAATTACATTGATGCGACTAATTTCGGTTATCTGTGTTCTGCCCTCTAAATACGATTTCATTAGTTCGAGTACGTTACCTCTTATGCCGTAGGCTTCTAACTTATTTAACAATGTATTATGATGAACATAATCGAAAGCCTGCGTCATATCGCAAAATATGGCACATATGGCGACTCGTTTATCCATATTTCTAATAATCGGAAACAAAAAGTCATAAATTGCCATATCGATGGTTCTATGCTGCCTAAATCCTTTTTGTTCTTCACATAATATGTTATTCTTTTCAATGAAATTAGCTAACTGTTTGTAAATGTACTTTTCGAATACCTTTGAGATGACTGGTATGAGTGAGATGGGTCTATAATATTCCATCAATTCCTTATCTACTTTCTTAAATAGAGGTTTAATTATGGATATTTTTAATGCTTCTGGATATACACCCGTACATATACTGAGGTTGATTATGTGACTCAGATGACTGCATATCTCGACTGATACTGACTTTATTATTTTAGTGGCAATCCCATCAAAACCCACACTACCAGTGTTTTTTAATGACATTATTATTTTATGTATGTCGTGTGGTGAACTGGGAGCCATAAACATTGACTTAGCACTTCTTGATATAATGGATGTTTTTGGTTTATATTCAACATCCAATTTTGGATGAATTTTATCGACAAAAAAGTCATTAAAAGCATTAGCGATATCCAAAGGTTTGTGAATAGTTCGATTACCAATTCTTAGTTTTTCAATTTGCTGTTTAGGGATATTGTTATTTGTCCGATTAATTATTTGCCAAGTAGTCTTTGATTTATTCTTTGATTGTTGTATTTTGTAATTATTCTGTGCTTTCTGTGTTAGATTAATAATCTTACTGTACAATTTAGAATAAGTAGCAAATTTCTTTTTATTTTCATGGTTAGGATTCAATCTAAATTGCCATAAGAGTTTTGTTTTTTTCTTGCTGCACAATTTAACACCTTTTGATAGCCATTTGGGCTTATTAAATGTGCTAATTTTGATTTCCTTGAACGGGAAGCATAGATCATAGAACAATTTGAACGTGCTGATAAACTCATTATAAGCCAAATTAGCATCTTCAGTTAGATATATCTCTGAAAATTTGAGACTGTTTATACAGTTTATTGAAGTTAAATTAATTTTGTGATCGCCATCTTTTCAGGTAGCAATGAAAGTTATAAAACTTTGGCTGATGTATAGTCGTCACCGTTGTCAATATTCTGTGACAGTTCACTGCTGCTCCACCGGCTCCAAGCATAGGAACATTCTACGATTATCAAACAGCCAAAAACTTATGTGTGTACTGAAGGATTTAACAATATGTCCTGTGTATTTTAACTTTTCGATGGTCACTATCGGTGATAGAATGCAATTCTTTTTAGAGCCTCACTTATTTTCTTATACATATCAGTGAGGCAAAGGAAGTATCATAGCGGAAACAGAAACGTAAACATGGGGGTGACCACAAGCTCTTAGAGTAAGGTTATTTTGAGTGTGTGTAAGGGACAGATGTATATGACGTGTATACATCTGTCACTTACTGGATCTCAAAATAACCTTACTCTAAGAGCTTGTGGTCACCCTCCAGATGTAAAAAGTAAATATTGGCGGCAACGGAAACAGAAACGGATGCAGAAGCGAAATTGTAAATACTATGAAAATAAATAATTCAAGTAGGTATTATTATTTTAGTAAACCAGTATTCAAAATTTAATGTGGTAAATTATATTTTATAAAGATTATTTTTGCCGCTTCATAAATTGCTAGACCACTAGCCCGCCCGCGCGTTACCCTGTCATAATGTTCCGTTTAAATTTTCGTTGTAAAAGTTGCGGAAGCAGATGCAGAAACGTAAATGTAATGAAGCGTGAAGAACTGCCGCAGTTGCGAAAACAAAAGCAGAAGTCTGTTGCATCACTAATATATATTACTGAGCTTAATATACGGTCACTTTTTTATTTTGCAAAGCACCTTGTAGGTTAGGATCATAGTCTCCACCAAAAATTCTTCTGTCACAACGTCACAACTATCGCTACGGCTAATTTTGCTGGATTATTTCTACTTCACCTTGCTTTTCTATTTGGACTATTGCCACCAGTACAACAAATCTCATTCACCCATCAATTCCATTACTAACAGCAACCTGCATCTTCCTTACTGCATCCGTATCTACTAAGTAACAGTAACACGATTCTTGCTGATACCTCACCTACCTACCTACCCCCCCCTGCCCCGTCTACACCAGCTGTTCCGAACGGTCCAAACTTTTAGCTGAACTGCACCTTGCGTAAACATTGTAGCATGACATGTTTGTTCTGACTACCGTTCTGGTTCGCAATTGTTAGCAACTTTCAAGTGAATGGAAAATTAAATGATATTGGAGTTTGAAATGTTGCGTTTTGATAGTCTGATTGTGATTTCGCGTGGTTATTTTTAGATTCGTTGATATATATATGACTAGATAGATAGATGTCTTATTTATTTAGCACAACAAGAAAAGAAAACGCAATACACAAAAGCACAGTTATTTAAATCATAAAATAACATAAATGTCAGAGAAAAAAATACACTATGCTACATCTATGATGCAAGTGCGTACAGAATCAATAAATCTGCCTAGCCTTTTCCTAACTATATTTGGGTCGGCTTCCAATCTAACTGGATTCAGCTGAGTACCAGTGTTTTACATGGAGCGATTGCCTATTTGATCTCCACAGCCCAGTAACTGGGTAACACGATACCCCTTGGCTAGACTGGTGTCAGATCTCAAGCTTCTGACTAGCCGTAAAGACTGACAAAGATCTTCAAATGACAGCTGGGACCAACGGTTTACCGTGCTTTCCGAGACACGGAAGAAACTCGGTATGTTAAATTGGTCACCCATCCACGGACCGACCTGGTCAAGCGTTGCTTAACATTGATGATTGACCAGTGCGAATGTTATTATTTAGCCACGAGCTTCTCAAGTGCGTACAGAATAAAGTAAATAAAAATATTGAACAACTAGCGTGCAGTGTGTGTCTCTCAATTGCAAATGGAAGTCTAGCTGAAGATGTGACAGGCAAATACCTATAGCTGACGCTGGTACCATACTTAATTAATTGATAACGGTGATGACTTCTGAAAAAACCGCAAAAATGCGCACCATATTAATTAATTAAGGAAACAAAATTAAAACTAAGCACACTCGGGATATTTTTCCAAATTAATAAAGTAAAAGGAAGTACATCACGCGTAGAACCGTATTATATTCCCAAAGAAATCCCTCAAGGCTCCGAGTTTGAAAATGGCGTCAAGTCCCAATGAATTTTCTTACACCTTGAGATTCAAATTTTTAATTACAACTTGTTAACAGTCTCCATCAGCTCAATAGAACTCGGCAGAAGTTCCGACTGGCAAGCGATCCTGTGAGGGCCGCTTCCTATTTTTGGGCACAACGTCCTAATTAGAGAGCTCAGCAGTTAATTAAGAAGGGTACCGCGGCGCCGGCGATCAAATTTTAATAAAACTCTAATTGTTTGCTCGGCAAATAAGGCTGCGATGAGCACTTTAGTGAACACGCGCACATCAACGACCTTTATTTCTACATTAAGTGTAATCATGGAAGTGGGACACAAAGAGATTCGCGAATAAAGAATACAATGTCATGTTATCACGGAAGGCGAAATTGTTTTTACTTTCAGCTTTTGTTCAGTTTTTGGTAATTAACTTCATTGTTACATTTAAATTAAAAAGCTACAGATTAGTCCTCGGTACATAAACTTCGAGATGAAACACGTAAAGTAAACTAGACTAGTGTACATCCCGCATCGTTAGGAGCAGAGAGATGGAGCGGCGAGATGTGATGAACTGGCAAACTCGAATGTGCACTCAAGATTTAGTCCTTTAGAGAAGTTCTTCCGTCCGGTCAGACGGCGTCGTCGTCGCAAATAAATGTTACGTCTTATGAATGAGAGTAGAGCTGACGCGCTCGGGAAAATCGACGTAACTAGTTCAACAGAGCACCGCAAACGACTTGAACCATTTCACGACAGGAAAGAATCTAGAAAACACGGCGTGTTGAGGAAAGATTGCTATCAAAAACGTTATAAACGGTGCAATAAAACTATTCAAGAGAACAGCGAAATGAAGCTTCATTCACGTCAAAGTCACGGCCGCGCACGCTAGCCGAGCAGCGAGCTACACGGTTATTGCAGCGCCATTAACAATTCAACATCAAAGTATTCGAGTGGCGCAGCGCTTCGTAAAAACTGTACAGAATTGACGCCTCGCAGCCATATTTGATAAAGCGAATTTTATTATTCGACATAGAATGCAATAAAAAGTGCCATTCATCCTGTGTGCTGGCAATATTTTGTAAACATAACATACACGGAAACTATCCTATAACTATATTCCCGGCGGCCATGCCCTAAAACCGGCCAGGTCCGCGCTGTGACGAGGGTGTACTAACTACATTATTGTTGAACTCTAATTTATTATCTGCAAAGTGGATCACATTCAATCTTTGGGAGAGCGGAGAGCGAGTGTGGAAGCTGAAATATTTAGTTAGATAATGTTGGACGGCAAACAGTTTGGGGATGTCAGTAATACGATTATCTCGTTTTATCTGCGACAAATTGTGAGAAAGATTTACGCTCGGAGGGACATTTTATATTCTTTGTCTACAGACGTTATCTAAAATATGTCTCGTCGGCTTGTTGCGGCGAGAATTTTTATGATGTATTATACGGAGACGCTTGTCGATGTCGTACCTAAAAACATAAATTCCTTTAAAAATCTTAAGTGGGTACGCCTGACTGGGCGTCGAATTTTCTTGATAATATTAGTTTCTTAACTCGTGGTGTCGGGATAAGTGTGCTACAGAAAGACGTGAGACTAAAAGGATGGTACGTTTTGATGAAAAGTAGATGAGTAGGATGAATTAATGATTAACTAGACTACTCCCGAGAGAAAGCTCTTGGAGCCTAAGTTATTTCAGTATGTTCGGTCTTGTATGTGTTGAGATAGATTAGAAGTGCAGACTGACGTGGCGTTTTATTATGTCTGACAGGTATAATATTAGCGCGCAGGGAATAATTTTTTCAACAGAACAGCCAGGCAGTCATCACATTATAAATTAATTGTTTTTTGTTTGTTTACAACAGTGAAAATAATCAGGAAAATGCAGAGGAAAACTAACTAACCACATTTTCTTTGCAGATACATTAGAAAAAGTTTCTTTATTTAATTCATAGGTGCGGCTGCACACAACAGCTTATTTATTTTCTACTCGGAGCTCGACACAAACAAAATGCATTACCACAGTGTTCAATAAGCTTTTATTTTTTGTTCGAACAGAATACAAAATATCAATTCTGTTTTAAAGCGAATATATTCTCTCGCTGAAAGTAATTTTTAGATTGCGGGTTCTTGGTTATATGCGGCATGCAATACGTTGGATTTTTTCGAGCAGATTTTAAAATTAAAGTTGTCCTCGTGAGGGTCGTAATTCTGTGTGTGCTGTGGTGACGTATGCTCAGTATGGCCCATAACGGTTTAGTGCAGTAAAAATGTACAATATGCAGCTGAAAATTATACAGGGATTTCGGTTTAGAGAAAGTAGTTTGTATGTAAATCAAACTCGTTTATCTTTGTGATTTGTGGTAAGGTTGTGGGCAGGACTCCAAGTTCTGGATTAAGGTTCCAAAATTCGAATGGGTAACATATTTTAGAAGTTGTAAAATTTTATAAAACTTGGTAACTAGCAGAATATAGATGTGGATGGATGGAGAGGTAGGGGACGGTCAAAGAAAATATGGATGGCCTGTGTGAGGAGTGATATGAAAGAAAAGGGCGTCAGTTATAGAGTGACGGGGGACAGGACGGTATGGAAGAAGAAAAAGTGTTGCGCCGACCACAAATTACATGGGACAAGGGCAGGAAGATGATGATGGTAACTTGCAGCCTTAATGATAAAAAAAAGAATTACCCTTTTGAATAGTTTAAATATTTATCAGGAGATTCGTAATTCAAATCCTTCTTAGAAAATATAAATTGAGAATCTGAGGCCTTAGATAAGTGACGTTCTATCATCGAAAGCGTGGCGATAGCGATTGTCAAAAAGGCAAAATTTGATGAGATTGACAAGCGATATCGAAAAATCACGTGATCAATCCCTTCATTTTGACATTCCTACTATCGCCTTCAATGACATTAAATACCACTTGTCTAGAGCTTCTCGGACGGCGAGCTACCCATTACTTGCTGTCCGCAAGCCCGCGCCTACGGTGGCCGGGAACGTCATTGCTGACGTCGAATATCATTTTTCTACAGCCTCATATTATTTAGGTAAATATTACAATCATAGCCTTCACTAATTCCGTTTTCGTGTTGACACGAGTTAAACTATAATAGCAGGAGTTCGAATCAAAAAAAAAAGAGGCCAGTCAGCATAGCTGGCAAAAATCTTGCCGAAAGATGCCGACTATTTTAGAACCGCCACTCCTGTATACATTGTAAACTGAAACGTTTTACTTTTACAATTTTAGCAGAGATTAAAAGAAATGAATTGAAAAGCAAACAGTACCTACAAATAGGTTAGAACCTACTCTACAGACAGATTTTATTGTTACGATGTATTCTGCGCAAAGAGATATTATTAACAACAGTAACAATTTATTGAACGATTTAATTAAGGCGCTATATACGCCCCAATGTTAACGCAGTACTGGCCGTGCGCCCGCTCGATGCCAAAATATCAATATTGAACCTCCTTTTGAACAGTTTCGTTTGCAAAATATTATTTGATTTACAGATGCTATGTTAGTTATGAAGAAATTCCATTCATTATTTTTTCTGTGTAAAACAATGATATTCAAATAAACAGATACGTTATACACTCACAAAACAATTGAAAAAAGTGTTCCGCGCAGCAGCGGCAGCACACATACACACTTTTCATTCATCTGACATTTCACTACAATGTCGAAAGGGATGGCTTGATAAAACAAACAAGAAAAAAAGAGACAGCTAGTGTTTGTCACTTGCGTGTGAAAGTAAACAAACATTATTCTGACAACCAATGTTGTTTTCTTTTTGTAACCTCCAAATATCAGAAAATTAGGAAAAAAAATTGAAATAAATTAGTAAATTGAGGTGTATTGCGTATTTACATATGGTATGAGATCCCTTCTGTTTTATGTAATTTGGTATTATAATTGGTACACTTTCTAAATACACACGATGGCATTTTTTTAATTATGTTTTTGTTTCAACAAAGCGTATCGCTCTTCGCCATGCGTGACATAAACTAAAGACTAAAGGTTACAATTGTCTACTATTCGAGTCTTCACAATGCGCGCGCTTATAACATATCTGTTTATTTGAATATCATTGGTGTAAAAATATTTTTTAACATCCAAGTCGTTTTGTAAAATATCGTGTTGTTAATTATTATTTTAAAGCAAAACTATTAGTTACACGAAAAAACCTTGGATTCAAAATTATGTACATGAATCAATAGTACATTTTTTTCTTTTTTCAAACCTTTTAACCTAGCCGTTACTAAGGAGTATGCTTTAGTAAGTTACCGTTTTACGGCACTAAAGGGTATGTAGGCCCTTAAGGCGACAAAACGTGTACCTTTTAAGCTGATCGATTATTCACTCAATTTATCATGTAAAATTAGAAGGAAAAACTGAACCAACTACAATTAGAAGAAAGAAAGGGAAAAGTGTTTATTAACATAGAAACAGACATGCATATACGTATATATAATTACACACTACAATTGCCGTCAAAAATAGAATACCTAACAACCCAACGCCAGACAATTATTACGCACTACACAAAAGTTTAATAAACTATAACCAATAATTAAAGCCCAGTGGTTCCGTAGTATATTTTCGTGTATACAAGTACTAACCGACACCAATTTTCCCATAAAAGGTGGCTACAATTTACAAACCAGTAATTTAACCGAGGTCACAATGGGGACAAGCTATATTTTGTCATTAACATAGTAATAAATGTTATTATATAATAGTACGAACATTTTAAATAGCATAGGAAATAATAATTTGGTAATAAGACTGTAATATGGCCCATTTATTACAGTTTCCGGATATTATTTTTATGGGTTTTTTTTTGGGCGAACGTGCTTTGGTGATCGGTAGATCGTCCTGTTGACATTATTTTTATTTTTAAACAACTGATTAACTACTAAAGCGTTTTTTGGGGAATCTAATATATAAAAATAAGTCGGTTTTCTTCCTAACGATATAACTCCAGAACGCATGAACCGCTTTCAATGGTTTTGCATTCGTTGGAAAGGTCTCGGGCTCCGTGAGGTTTATAGGTAGGGTAGGGTAGGGTAGGGTAGTGTAGGGTAGTGTAGGGTAGTGTAGGGTCGGGTAGGGTAGGGTAGGGTAGGGTAGTGTAGGGTCGGGTAGTGTAGGGTCGGGTAGGGTAGGGTAGTGTAGGGTAGGGTAGGGTAGGGTAGATAAATGTTTGGTCTTTTTATGGCAAAACAAAGTTTGCCGGGTCAGCTAGTTTTCTATAGAAAACATACTTGGGGGAACCTTGAGGTAGTAAGTAGCATGTACGTAGGGCTAGGCGTGAAGACTTCTAATTAATATGATATTATGAAAAGTTTTTTTTTGCTGGTAACAGTTAATCTCTGTAACGAGGTTGCATAGGCTACGTTACTTTTATTAATTGTTACTAGCTGAATATACTTTATAAAGTCGTTCGTATTGAGAGTGAATTTATCTGCATCAATGGGGGCTACCTTACCTAATTCGCCGCTAGAGGCACTGGTATGGGTGAAGTCTCTGATATGTTAAATTTCATAGTATTTTGGCTTTTAGTGTTTTAGTATTTTGGTTTTTTTATTTTTTTATTTTTAGATTTCCATACCCAAAAGGTAAAAACGGGACCCTATTACTAAGACTCCGCGGTCCGTCTGTCTGTCTGTCCGTTTGTCACCAGGCTGTATCTCATGAACCGTGATAGCTAGACAGTTGAAATTTCCACAGATGATGTATTTCTGTTGCGGCTATAACAACAAATACTAAAACATAATAAAAATTAATATTTAAGTGGGGCTCCCATACAACAAAATTGTTTGTTTTGCCATTTTTTGTGATAATGGTACGGAACCCTTCGTGCGCGAGTCCGACTCGCACTTGGCTGGTTTTTTTTATTGTTGTGAACATTTTCCAAATATGGCAGATTAAGATAGTTACAGGCTTTACCAACCAGTGCATTAACAGAGTTTTATGTTACGAAAATATTATTTATTCCCCTTTTTTCGAAAAAAAGATGTGCGTAAATGATTTTATAATCGCACTTCTCCGGCATAGGATATAATTTAATATTCTAACATTGCTTCCGTGCGCGTTTCCACAAAGTTTAACAGCTATATTTATGGACCTTGGTCAATATTTCAAGTTCAAACTAACGTTATTTAGTTCATCCTCATTGTCCGGGCGCCTGAGGCGCATAGGCGCGTCCAAATTGATAAAAATGTAATACATATAATGAATGAATAAATACTACACATAAAGCAAATATTGCGTACTAACTACTAAACAACCCGTTGATTATTATAATACAGATATAATCACGAAAATAATTTTACTGATTGAAAAAGCTTCCCTAACAATATAGGAACGAAGGTGACGAAAATAAATCTGCAACTAATTTTAGTTTTTTTTGATAGAACATTGCATGATTAAGTAGGTACCCATAATTTTATTGATACAAATAATTTCTCATGCTAAATTATTCACAGAATTATAGTAGTTTGAATAAAATATAATTATATTTAAAGAGGAGGAGGTTTGCAAAATCTATGTTTTACTTAAAGAACTAAATAATTGTTAATACGACTCTATTTATTAATATTGAGATCTAAGTATACAGCTTTTTTTATAGCTTCAATTAGCCCACAACTGGTCTCCCCAATCCTTTCATTTTTCTCGATGTTATGCTTCGTCTCACCAAGTCTAGAGTAAGCAAGGCATCCCACCTTCTCCTCATCTAGCTGTATCATGGCTCCATTTTTGCAATTAACAGCTTAGACGAATCTTGAATTCAAAAAAATCTGTCTATACATCAATTTAATACAAATTGGAAATGAGAAGGAAAAGTTTCGGAGTTTATGTTATCTTTCTTCTTATAAAATAAATTCGTAGAGGTCAAAATATTAGGACTTTGGAAATATTTCAGGATAACTTAGGTACCTACTGTACCAATTTCGTATAAAAAATAATATGATTTTTTTACTATTTTACTTTTTATTTAGGATGTTAAAAAATCCTCTGGTTTGTGCCAAATAAATTTATTTTCTTCCTTTTTTTTCCTTTCTTTGT
Source organism: Orthosia gothica (assembly GCA_949775005.1). Classification (NCBI taxonomy): domain Eukaryota; kingdom Metazoa; phylum Arthropoda; class Insecta; order Lepidoptera; family Noctuidae; genus Orthosia; species Orthosia gothica. Next base: position 16,688,400 of record OX459065.1, read on the forward strand.
TGGTATGGTGGTATTTATATTTCCCGGGAAGAGCTACTTCACAAAGAGCTCGGCTTTTGGTACTGCACTATATTAATTATATTCATGTAACAGCCAAGTCGCTTGGGGGAGGCCTATGTACAGCAGTATCAGCTTTCGGCTGATATTATGATGATGATGAACAGCCAAGTCTATATTCACTCTGGCACCAGAAGTGGCCACATCCTCAAACGAAAAAGAATGAAGATGTAATAAGGTATATAATGTTCAAAGGCAAGCCTTTACCAAATAGAGAGACTTCCCAGAATTTAATGAGTGATGTTATGATTCCCCTGTGACTGAATATACCAATACTGTGAAAACCAATTCGCTTGCAAGCAATGCTTGAATATGTTTTGGCAAACACACAAGCTTCTATGTTTTTCAGGGTAACTTTATTTTGTTAAAGGCATAGCGCTGTAGCGGCATCTTTTATGGGATATTTTATTATAACATTTTGTACAGTAGTACAAAATGTTATAATAAAATATCTCCCCAAATTCTAGAACTGAATGAGACGAAATTTAAAACTTGTATAAAACGCACACTATGCAGGCAGGCATATTATAAGTTGGAGGATTACAGTGTTTGACTACAAGGACTCTGTTGGTAAAACCTGTGCAACCGTATTGTTATTGGTCTGAGGAAATACGACCATGTCTCTCAGTTCCTTCCGTAAGGATCTCAAGTGGCTCCCTATCCGCCTTCGCAGAAACACTCGAGTATTATATCTCATCTTTAATATCCTGTTTAACCCTTCGTACCCTGAATATCTGCGCGATCGCTTTTCTTTTATTCGCCCTGCCGATGCCCCGTGTAGATCCCACCTTAAACATCACCTAAACTTCCCAACTCATAGTACTAATTTCTATTCCCACACCTTCTCTGTTCATGCAGTACGACTGTGGAACTCACTTCCCCGAAAATTCGAGATTCAATAAATGTAAATCTATTCAAGAAACAAGTCCAAGACCTCTCCACCATATTGTAATTATTATATATTATTATGGTTGTATTTTTATCTTCCATATATTTAGTTAAGGTATATAGTTGTTAGTCTATTTTAAGTTTCCTTATTTCCTTCTACACACTATGCCTTCGTATATCATCTAACTTTCCTGTCGCAGGTCTGCTGGAAGAAATTTCTATTAAAATAAGCAGTACCTTTGTGCTCTTCTATCTGTATTATTTATTTTCTCTGTTAAGTGTTTTGTGTGTACATAAATAAATAAATAACACGGAAGAAGATATGGATGTTGCGCCGATCTTAAAATAATCATAAAAAATGCAAAGCTGTCTTCACCCCTCCAAAACGTAGCGTGATCAATCTTTTGTCTTCATAAAATGACGATCGCTGTAGGCGTGGCCTCCATTGCAGTCAGTGCAAACGGAACGTGACCCAGATCATAAAAATCGGCATTTGCATTTAAGCTTTTTGTTTATTTCTTCTGCTCAAACTTAAGCGAAGTTCTATAGATTTCCGTGCTGACCTATTTTTGAGATGACGTGAACAATTGATTGGTATTATAGACTGAATGGTTCAATATGCATTGTGCAAGTATGAGCGAACTCAATTATTTTACTGTAGCTTTGTTTATTCTACCAGCATTGTTGATGTTTGCAAGCAATTTATGCCCAGAACAATTTTGAAAACGGCATTTCTCAATAATGATTTTACAATAGGAAAACATTTAATTAAAATTGACAATGGAGACAAAACTGAAATCACGACAAAAATCTGCTGTTGCCTACTCCTGTGTCAAGTTATGCAAATAATGGTATTGAACAGATTTTTTTTGTCATATTCATGTGTTTTTTTTATCCCCTGAAAGGTTGCTAATACACTTTTCTAGATACATTTCTAAACGATCAGATTACCAAATTCTTTTCTTTCTTTCTTTCTTTCTTTTTCTTTTTTAATTACCCGTTTTATGAACGTAAGCGAAGTAAAAGGAGTATGTAACGATCGTAATAAAGGTTCCCCAAAAATATGGTAGCCTTCTGTAGTTTCTGCCTACCCCCATGGGAAAAAGACATACGTTTACGTATGAATTTATGAACAGAACAAAAATCGTCACAGCAAAATGGGTCGAAATTGCCACTTAATTTGTCGACAAGACCATAAACATAACTGAAGGGTAGAACGAGAAAACTAGTTAATAAAACAACATTTTTTACGACTAACATGAAGTTTTACAACCGCGGCCAACAGTTATCATTCCAAGGAGACTAGAGACTGGTCTAATCAAATAATAACTAAGACATAAGTTTTTATCTTTAAAATCATCTCTATGAGAGCACGACTCTACGAACAGTCGTTATACTACCAATTAAAAGTTACTTGGAATTAGTTATCAATAGAGCTCAGGAACTCTACCAAGATTCTACCTAGAGATGATAGAGCACAGTTAAAAAGTAAGAGACATTATAAATGCGTCGGTTGGCTCTCGGTAGAGCCGCCTTGTGGAAAATTATTCAAAGCTGAAATCCCAGTTTTAAGTTAGGTGGGACAATTTTCTCTGCGGCATAATTTTTCACTTTTTCTACGTGTGCTCCATATTATAATGCTAGTCTTTTGTTAGCGGGTCTGCTTGGGTTCTCAGCATAAAAAGGCTATATTTTTCTTCACGATTTAGTATGCTCTCAAGTTAAAATTATTTACAAGCTATTAAGTTTGAAGGGTGATGGGGTAAAGGATGCAAACTTTTACGTCTATCTTTCATTTGTGCGGTTAAACAACCATTTTTCACGTAAAATGGTGAAGCTGTGTGTCATCATTTTTCCTGCCATTCCTAATAAAGTTGGTGTCAAGTTCCAGTCGGTCAGAATATCAATATTTATCACGGAGCGACTGACATCTGGCCTCTACAACCCAATTATTTGGAAACACAGTTATTCTGAGGTTAGGTTAGGTTAGGTTACAGACTTTTGGTTTTTTGGCTGACGACCATGACGACTGTCATAGGAAACCTTAAGCGATTGTTGAGGAAGCATAATATACTCTCAAGCTCAGCAGATGTCCAAAAAAAAACTAAAGAAATCTAAAAACCGACAAAAAAGTGATAGAAAACTGTGAAACAAGAAAATATTCTTTGAAGTTAGCCGTGATCGATTTTTATGTAACCTCATTTGTCAAATTGTGATAAGTAGTTTAGAAGTTATGAGGAAACAGATAAAGAACTTACATACCGGTTCAGAACATAACCCTCGTCCTGGCTTTGCCGTAGTCGGGTAAAAATGATGAGAAGTACAAGTCACAATTTGCTCTGGCAAGTATTTTGTATCACAGTATAAACGAGATATGCATAATTGCGCAGCTAATTCAATATGCAATTCACAAAGAAGAATAAGAAGCATCTACCCCCGAACTGACCCGCAGTAAGCACAGCATATCCATCGATCATCCCTATACATCATCCAGCATGTTTCTGACTACCAACAACCAAAAATTGCCGCAACAAATCATCCCAGCTTGACATCCAACCCTCAAAATCAAACTACCAGCAGAACAATTCACATTCCAAAATGGCCGACACCAAAACCGGAATCACGGCTCACAAAATTTATTTCACTATTAATGTTTGGAAACTGTAGGCCAGTTATTTATATCAGTAATTATCACTTGTTTGTGCCCTGTTAAGTTCTACCCATCCTATTTGGGTAGACAGTCGTAATATTTTATGGGCAAACTTGGATGTTCTGTGAATCTATAGCCGGGCACTGGGCAAGGATACAACAATGCGGCCTTGATAAGGTCAAACGGTTGTCAGTAAAGTATAAATTGTTTTCCGTCGAGTTACAATAAATGGAATTCTCAATTGAATGTTGCTATCTGTATAGATGAGTTTGGATGTTTTTTTTACTATGCGTAGGCAACTTATATATTTCCTTTGAATCGGTAGATTTGTAATTTACTCACTCGTTGTATCTTTATTATTTACTGTTATAGGCCTTTTAGAAAGAAGAAAAAAGTTTAATCTGCACAAAATTAAACGCATGTTGGCAACGCAATGGCAAAAACCGGCCAAGTGCGAGTCGGACTCGCGCACGAAGGGTTCCGTACCATTTTCGTAAAAAAACGGCAGAAAAATCACGTTTGTTGTATGGGAGCCCCCCTTGAATATTAATTTTATTTTGTTTTTAGTATTTGTTGTTGTAGCGGCAACAGATATACATCTCCTGTGAAAATTTCAACTGCCTAGCTATCACGGTTCATGAGATACAGCCTGGTGACAGACAGACAGACAGACAGACAGACAGACAGACAGACAGACAGACGGACCGCGGAGTCTCAGTAATATGGTCCCGTTTTTACCCTTTGGGTACGGAACCCTAAAAATTAAATCATCAAAGAGCAAAAACTTAGCTATATTCACTTTACACTAAATTCAAAAGTGTATAAATTTTTTGACATTACTTAAATACATTAAAAAGCTCTTATAAAACTCTTAATGACAGTTCATAGCACAGAACATCACAACTCACAACAAGCATAATAATATTTATGATGTTTGTCAGCCGTAGTACAACATTCCCGTCTGAAAACATTACTTTTAAATGACTTTTTTTTTCATACAATAAAGTGGTCTTCCAGCGGTCAGACTGTTGTCTGTTCTATATTTCTGTAGCATCTGCCCAGGTCCTTTCCGTTAGCTCAAAATATAAATTTTCCGATATTATAAGTTTGCCAAGTTGACGTGAAACACGGATAAACCTACTCAGAGGAGCTGCCTGCGAAGATTTCCAATAAATGGGGATTCAAACGGTATAAATATTTAACTTTCATATCGGGAAGTTTTATTGCTTTCGAATTTATAGTTCGTTGTGACGTTTTTATTGTTGTTTTAGAGCGTAAACGTTTATTTGTGAATATAATATATAACATAATATTATTTTCATTGCTTCGATCATTGAGGAGTGCATTAAAATAGCATTCGGGATTCAATCTGCGTAGCCTTTTCCCAACTTGTACAATAATAGTTTTAAAATACATGTTGAAGTCGATTGCCAGAAGCGGCACCAGCTGAGTACCAGTATTAAATGGAGCGACTTCCTATCTGACCGTCATAACCCAGTAACTGGGTAATACGATACAATTTTGACAAAACTGGTGTCAGATTTCCTGGCTACAGACTATCAGTAATGACTGTCAAAGTTGTACATATGACAGCCCGGACCAACGGCCTAACATGCTTTCCAAAGCATGGAGGAATCTTGATAAGATGGTCACCCATCCATGAAACGACCTCGACAAGCGTTGCTTAACCTTGAACATCGACCCGTGCAGCTGTTAATATTTAGGCACGTGTTATTGGTGAATATAGACATATAGTAGTCACAGCGAATCTTTGTGTTTTTGAAGTTGGCTCTGCCAACCATTGCGTAAGAAGCAGTTTGTCATTTAGTATAGTGAATACTTGCATAGAGTAAGCGAGATTGAACGATGCAACAAACGTAAGCGAGTGAAAGAGACAGTTATACAATGCTATCTTCACCTTCCACATTGACACAAAAATAGCTACTGCGCAATCATAAGGAGTGCTTTATAATACCATTCAGGAATTATGCTTGTTCAATGTTCATCCAGCATAACATGAGCACTTAGCCCCATTATTATATAAAGCTGCTGAGTGGTTAATACATAGTGTTATCACGGCTTGCGCTATTAAATAGCGTGTCGATACGAGAGTAACAATAGAAGCTTATTTATTTCTTCTTCTTTAAGGTATCGATGGCAAATACGTTTTTTTGAATGTTTATTTATAGCAAGGGAAAGTTTGTCCTAAAGTTTGTTTGACAAGGCAGACGTGAATGGAAACGCCGTGAGGGGACGCCCTAGAAAGACATATATGGACCTTATTGGTGATGTTCTTCAGGTGCGTAGTACTCATAACCATCGTGTTTGTATGACTAGATGTATAAATGTGATAGAAGTAAGTGAGTGAGTGTGAGAGAAAGAAGTATCTAAAGAACTAGTTTCTGCCTATATGCCTTATGGGGGTACCCATGGGAAAAAGGCGTGATTTTATGTATGTATTAATTATTAAAATGTATTTATTTAGGTATCAAAACTTAATGCAATACAAAAGTAAATCTACAAAATTAATCCTTTAAGCACTTTCTTTCAGGACCAGTTTTTTTATCCGTAGTTAACTATTCATCTTATTAGACCATTCGTGGGGGCTAATAATTCAAGAAAAACCGCATTTTACCGAAACTTGTAATCATTGGTTGAGTTAACTATGGAAAATAGCTGGTCCTTAGTCAATTCAAATGGCAGGTGCATTGCTTAGAAGTCGTATTATATTTTCAAATTCAAATAAATTTTTAATAAGGAACAGTATTATACAGAATTTTTAAATTGGCCCCAAACTAGGCAAGCTAGTATCTTGGGAACCAATTTTGAGGGTAAACATTTAAAAGTTTTTTGACACATGTTCGGTTTCAGAAAAGAGTAAATTAATATCAAACAAAATAAATAATATAATATCTGTGATATATAATTATATTATCTGTGGTTTATAGGTAGGTATTAAAAAAAAACAGTCATGGCAAATGAATCTTATCAAAATCATAAAATAGTTAATTTCAAATAAGAAAAACCCTTTCGATTTACTATTTGCTTATTAATATTAAAACGATAACAACACTATCAAATAACTTCTCAATACAATTAACATTTTCTTTGAAAAAGCTAGAAAAACATTCCGCAAGGCTCGCTAAGAATATAAGAAGTTCAGCCCATTTCCTGAAGAGCCTACGTTCTTAGAAATATTAGTGCTTACAAAGAAACCTCCCTGTATTTTAATTTCCTTAAAATCTTAGGCTCTTCAATAAACTTTTATTATAACATAAAAAGGGCCTTTTTAATGTCTAGATCTTTACTTATGAGATTACTTTTTTTAGGCACACAAAATCAGAATTTTGAGATAAAATTTGCCCAAATTAATGACCTATCTGTCGAAAGAGGTTCTTGGTACCATGTCTACTGAAGAAAGCTCTAGGCAATATATTACGATCGTATCAAAACTGGTAAAAACTCATAACCCGGAGTCGGGTAAAAAGTTACACGTACTCCTTAGAAAAAAGGTTCGTCCTTCTACGGAATCGAACGCAGGAACACACAATAACCACACAAACTTACAACCACTTCACCAAACACTAGGTAATCTCAAATTAGCATAAACAATACATACTCCGACAGCCGTCACCCACCTGCGGCACTCTCCACTCACACAATACTCATGTATTCATGATAAATACATAATAATATTTGCATGTATATGTGCCGAACATGGTTCTGTCACCGTATACCGGTACCACAGAAAAGAAACGCACAGAAGGCCGGGTCTATACCACAGTATAGATATCTATACAGTATTCTATCTTCATAAAAACGGTCGGAACGCGAGTCATGACCACGTGACTCGAGCTCAGCACGCACTCAATATACTACCAGTCGCGGACGCGCCGCAGTGACGAACGAACGGTGTGATGGTTTTGTAAGCAGTAAACGTGCGATTTGTGAATATTTTATTCAAATACGCACAAGTACTTACTTACTTAATATGTCATAAATTATAACCTATATTATTTTTTGTTTGTTTGAATTCTTCTATAACGCAACAAGAGATAACATTTTTTTAATTACCTGTAACTTCCGTAAAGCAAGAAAATAAAAAAAATATACCTAACCTAATAATACGTAATTTGTTTCTTTTTTTAATAGTGAGGTATTTCGCTTTTTCCACCGAGTAAAATACCTGGATTAATAAATATAAATAAGTGGATAAGGTGATAAAGTCACACACGAGTCACCTACCTACGCTCGGCACAGGCTCGGTTTAAAAAAAAAACTAGTAGGTAGTTTCCTAGGCTAGGCTATCTACTTACTCATGTACTTTGGAAAAAATATCATTATGAAATGATTAAGTTCTTATGAGATTAATAAATGTTAGGTACCTACCTAGTAAGATTTAAATTAAGTTTTATAAAAAAATAAAATATTTACCCCAGATTAGAGAAAATAATCTGAGATATTTACAATCACAAAACTAGAAATAAACTCAAGTAGGAAGAGGTGGGTGGCCCTAACGCGTGTTTAGGTGACGTGCGCTTGTAGGCATTTATTTCAAGGTCAGGGCCGAGTCACAATACTGTATATATATTTATACTGTGTCTATACAATGGGCGACAACGCAGGCACACATACAAGCTTCTCGTTCAGCCAGTGCAAGCGCACTCGCGATCGGCGTTTGTTTGAGATAATATTTACTTACGCCCCATACAACGAGTGACAACGCACGCACACACAGACGAGCTTCACGTACAGCGAGTGCAAGCGTACGCGCGACCGGCATTTGTTTGAGATCGCCGCGCCGTACGAACGCGTCTATGTGTGCGTGCGTCCTCGCTCTTTGTGGATATGGAGCTTCTGTAAATACTATTCAGTGGTATTGGTAATTCTACTCGGCACGTTGAAATAATCCAAGCTTGTGAAAAAGGAAACCTGGTTTTAGAAATGTCTCATAATGTAGAAACATAGGGTGGGAAGTTTGGAACTTACACGATTTTTTACTTTGAACTAGAATGTGAAAAATCAATTTCTTGGGTCAATTTAATACAGTCTGTTTATTCGTAACAAACAGTTTGACTGCTTCGTTGGTCTAGTGGTCGTAATCGCTACTGCTGAACATGTGGTCCTGGATTCTATTCCCAGGATGGGAAAGGGTTATTAGGTTTTTTCATACAGCATTTTCAGTCGATGACAATAGACTTGACCCCTTATTACATGATACTTAAATACTAGTGGCTCTGTGAGCTGTAGACCTCGTGAGTATGTCTTTTTGATTTTCAGACTGTCAGTTTTGGTCAAAATTTTTCAAAATGGCTCTAATTGTAATCAATTACTAATAGCCAGGATCTGAATCGACAATAACATTCCATATAATTATCGAATCTCCTCACAAAATTTTACGAGACTTGGTTGAGAAAAATGTGACCTGTAGAGGTCAACAGCCGGACACACGAAATAATTTTTGACCATGCTGAAACGAAGACGCTTTGGTCGCGCTTCAATCTTGATCGGTCAATACCTGGTGAAATATATGAGTACTATTAGAAATAATATAGTAATATAATATAATAATAGAGGTTATAATATAACCTCTATTTAATCCTTTCGGGAATAAAGACGAGGTGTTATGTAATGTAAAAAGTATCAGTTCAAATAACAAAATTATTGTAATAACACGTTAGATCAACAACGCAATAGACAGTTCATGTGAACGTACATTATTATGTACTTTGGTAATAATAAGGATGTCAATGCGTGTTTGAATATAGCCTAATGAGAGATTCCAATGAATAATGACAGCCGACCCTTGTATTAAATTATATGAAAAAGTATTTTTCATTTATATTTCGTTCGCAATATAAATGATTGATTTGTTTCTGACAATATCACTAACAGGGACATTTATCGATTCATGAACTATTTGTTATTTGTGAAATTGAGTCTATTTGTTGTTATACTCAAAACTTTGAATTATTTCTTCACCACTGCTCTCAAAACGGTGAAGGAAAACATCGTGAGGAAACCGGCATGTCCTAGAACTAAAAATTCGAAGACATGTGACATCCACCAACCCGCACTGGGCTCGCGTGGTGGATTACGGCCCATTCCCTCTCACAGAGAGGAGGCCTGTGTCCCTGCAGTGGGAACATTAATAGGCTGATGATGTGATGTGTGATGTGACTCAAAACTTTTATTTCAAGGAAACTATTTACAGGTACTTTTGAATCAATAAGAAGTCGATTTAGAAATACAAAGTACGTTCCGAAACAAAAACCTCTGAAGAGAAGAACGTGTTAGAAATCAATTGTATCATCATCGCCATCATGATGGTTCATCTGCTTAGTCCTATACTTATCTCATGTTACGTGGGGTCGACGCAACACGTTTTCTTCTTCCATCCCGTCCTGTCCACCGCCACCGTCACGCTATCCCTGACTCCCATTTCTTTTACATCACTGTTTACATACTCTTTTTCTTTAACCTTCCTCTCCCTCTCCTTCCATCCACATAACTCTTTAAATAACATAATTACCTACTCTAATATTACAAATATCACATCTGATACGAAATCCCGTGTTACATTAATCTCTTGTCGCTTCTATAATTATGAGAACCTAAAATATTCATAAAGTTAATGTGGCATATTATCGCCCAAATACTAAAACGTAGGTACTTCTTGAAAGTACTGAAATTTAAGTAGGCTTTCAGCTTATCTAATAGTCTAACATACAGTAACACAGTTGTTAACTCAGCTCAAATAATATAGAGGCTTAATGAGAACCATTTATACATCTATCTATATATCTATAAGTATGTGTGTATGTTCCTTATAGACTCCGAAGCTACTAGACCGATTTCATAAAATATTTCACCGTTGGGAAGCTACACTATCCCCAGGTGACATAAGCTACTTTTTATCCCTGTATTCCCACCGGAACGGGAACTACGCGGTACATCTATAAAATCTTACATCTTATCCTATCTTACAAATCGTATCTTATCTTAAAAATAAATAAAATTGAAGTGTCTGTTTTTATTGTCAAATTAACACTTTTTTTTACTAAATGCATAGGTAAAAATACAGTAAACACGGTACAATGTTTTTTTTCTGTCTGTTATTCCGGCAAATCTCTGAAGCGTCTGGATTGATTTTGACAGGATTTTCAATGACAGATAGCTGATACTATGAGGAGTAACAGTTACGTTTATTTTAGAAAAAGAACTAGGGCATCACGTAAAAAATATCAAAACCCATGAATTTCTTAGTTTTATCAGTTTGTCGCGACCGATGTCGTGGGCAACAGCTAGCAAAGTAATACAGTTTAAACCCAGCTGATATAACAGAGCTAATGTGAACAATTTCAATATATAATTGGGATCGTCTGAACATTACACAAATAACATGAAGGTACTTGTCATGGCCTTGTCACACCCGTATTATTCCCTGAATAGCAGTCGTTTTAAAGTTCTATTATATTCAGTGATTGAACAGTATTCATTCATTCACCGTCAGAAACACGTATAATGATGAAATGTGATGCTCAATTATTTTGATAATAATGTGGGTATTAATAACTACCGCAATGATCCATTGGTTGGATGTGGAGTTGCTGAGTGCGACGTGCACAGTTTGTTTCTGAGGTCAGTTTAAATAAAAAATATAATATGGTCGCAGATTTTTCATGATTTCGATATTGATCATCCTTGAATTCTTTACTGCACACTAAATAACATTCATAAAACTTGTAGTGAAAATGAAGATCATGTACAAAGGCATAATTCAAAGTAGAGTTAAAAATCATCATGTTACAGACAATTGCTATGTTGAAAGTAAACTAGCCTTTTCCCGCGGCTTCGCTCGCAGAACTATGCATTTTCTGGAATAAATAAAATTATTAATTAAAAATCTTTTACAAAACAAGCTTTTTTTGTATTCTTCTCAGCAAACCCTTTCATTTGATTCCCATATCATGGCATTGCACTAAAATATCTAATCCGCCATCTTGGGCCGTCTGCCATTTTGGATTTAGAATGACGTCACTTAGCACTAACCATACATTGTTATCCAAACTAAACGTAATGCAAAATTTCATCTTAATCGGTTTAAAATTCAGTTGCAAGATTTGAACCAAATATTGTTACATACATGCATACATAGATTGCAATTTAAATAAAAGCTTGTAAAAACTTTTTTGCAAAAAAATACTACCGACTTCCAAATAAAAACACTACAAAGTGAAAAATAAATTTCTCTTTGGAAGTCGGTGTCTTTGGAAGGTTCCTTTTTTTTTCGTTATGGACAACGGCTTCCAAAAGGCAATTTATTTTTCACTTTTTAGTGTTTTTATTTGGAAGTCGGTAGTATTTTTTTGCAAAAAAGTTTTTATTTTCACTTTTTAGTTGTACCTAATAGGCAAGTTCTTTAGTAAGGTACCTATAATATCAGAATAGATTACCCGAATACCATGAAATTTACGAATTTCGATACATATTCTTTCACATACGAGTAAAAAAGAATTTTCAAACTCAGTCCACAATTGACGGAGATATCGGTGAACATACAAAAAAAAAACAAAAAACTCAAATGAAGTAGAACATAGAAACTCCTCCTTTTTGGTAAGCCGGTTTAAAAGTAGCCCATAGCACTGAACGGAAGTGTATCTTTCTATCAGAGGGTGCATTTTTGCAACCGACTTCCAGTGATCACCTTAAAAAACAAACTACTAGGCAGGCGTGCTTCACCGTCGACCACATTATCATTTACAATCAGGTGAGATAGTGGTCAAACGCGAGCCTATCGATAAATAAAAAAATAAAGAAACCTATGCCTTTAGATAAATAGTTACACTACCGTAACTGCTCACACTATAACCACCAAAAAGCGTGAACATACCGCAACAGCGGAGTATTTCAATCCTCTCAGTCATAACTCATCCGAGCTCATTGTCGCTCGAGACAAATTGAGGATTCGTCATCATTTGCGACGCACTGTTCCGAAGATTTGTGCGAAAGTGTTCACTCACTATCCAGTCGTCATAAATGAGAAATTATTTACGTTACTGTTATATTCGGTTCTAGAATGGGTTGTTACTGTAATAAATGCTGTGCCATGCTGATTTTTTGAGAATTGGTATAACTATTGACAGCAAAATGAGTATTTAGGGATCACAACAGGTGGTGTTCTATAATTTTCGCCTGCCTCCGTGGCCGGGGCTTGAGTCTAAGGATTAATTGACAAATGAAACAAGTACAATTTCAAAATTTAATAAACCCCCGACACATTTATCTTGCGTAAACTCCCCGATTCAAATGGTAAAACGTTCATAACTTTTGATCGGCTGAACCAATTTTGTTCAAACATAGCTAAGAACACTCTCGACAAACTCACCTTTCAAAAAAAAAAAAACTAAATCAAAATCGGTTCATCCGTTTAGGCGCTATGATGCCACAGACAGACACACAGATACACAGATACACAGATACACAGACACACAGATACACAGCAACACACGTGAAACTTATAACACCCCTCTTTTTCCGGCTGGGGTTAAAAAGGAGATCGTTAGAATCGAGGTTAAATTTACCATTTGAGACAAGTAAACACTGGATCGCGAAATGGAAGAAGAGGAAGGACTTATTCCGGGGGTTATGTAGAAAAGCTATAAAAAACAACGTCTTATTATTGCCATAGTATTCATACTCGTATTTAAGTTTGAAGACTTCCCCAACTCGACTTTTGAAATGTCGTTAGAAAACCAGCATCAGAAAGCATCAGTCTGTTTGACATATCGCTGAAATGAAAATTTTTAGAGCAGCCAAGCACACACTTTGGATTTAGCATATCTAACATTTTATTATTTCTTTATTTTTTACTTATTTTTCATGACTGCATCGGGTTCGGTAGGTAGATATTTAAAAGGCGAGTCCGTTAAGTTGGCCTGAATAACTACCCAAGGAGCGATGAACTAGTGGATCCTCTTTAAACTAGTTCTACTTAATTAGGTATCTAATGAGTTGGATTTTAGGTCCCTAATGTACCTATTTGTTAAGACGTTACAAGCTCCTTATTTTTGTTCAGGCGACCTAATTACCAAAAAAATACTATGTCAATTAGGTGTTCTAGGCGCAAGGCACTGTTTGAGAAATTTAGGTGCTTTAACCATCACTAACTTAGTTGTAGGATCTTTCCTTTTGTGGTATACCCCACAGGAACTATGCATTTTTTGTTTTTTTTTAATATCAGGACACAAATATACACTTTTGTCCGTACAGATTCAATTTCAAAAATGTATTTGTAATCAGATGAGTAGTTTTTATCGGCGATTACCAAACTTTACACCTTCGTAATATCGTATACCCTTCGGCCTAACTTTAGATTGCTTCTCACAGGTAGCAAGCAAAAAACTAAGCAAGGTAAGACAACCGTCACAAATCGACATAGAAAATTCAATTTCGACAAAATCCTGACTACTGCTTTTTCTCACGAAAACAGCACGTGTATGTTTCCACAACAATACCTGTACGTCTCACGTTCTCACAATAAAATGCTTCGAAACTTTTGTGAACACAAAGCGCTTACCGTGATATTTGGCGTTACACCTCCGTTTCCACCCTTCAAGGGATTACAAAAGATATGACTACCATTTTACTTTACACTCTTTTCTCTACTCTCCATATAACAGCCCCATTTACATATTATTCGGGCGAATAATCATTTATAAAGTTTCGGGTATAAATGGGGCTGACAGTTGAGTTATGGAGAGTAAAGCTATTTGTCACTAGGTTCAAGTTTGTTTTTATCTAGAAATGTATCCCAAGGGAATATACTCCCAGATATTGTATGACCATCCAGGATATGGACTGTCCATGTGCTGAGTTTAATAAAATTTTAAGTTTTGACTGTTTTTTAACCGAATTCTCAAAAAGGAGGAGGTTTCTCAATTCGACCGTATATTATTTTTTTATGTTTGTTCGCGGATAACTTCTTCGTTTATGAACTGATTTTGATGATTCTTTTTTGTTGGAAATGAGATATCCCAATGGTGGTACCATGATAAGGAAACCAGAATCTGATGATGGGATCCCAGATAAATCAAGGGAACTCCTTAAATATTATAGGCATACATATAGTGATTATGGTATTTTCATCAACAATGCAATCATTTGCACTCAGAAAGTATCATTTGGTGAAGTGGAACTGATGAAGAAGACTACAATGACCACTGCAACACCGAAATAAAACAAAGTATCCTAGTCGTGTTTGGGTTTATTGAAATTGTCATGGCATGTACTTTGGCTATAAATGATTTTCATGTTAATTGGAGGTACCAACCAGAACTAAAAAGTGGAAAATAAAAAATAACATATTAAAAATACAAAACATGAAACACACTGCCTTTACATTTTTTACGAATCGTTTTGAAATAGGTATTCATTTGTAAAAAGGTGTAACTACTTTTAATTTTTTTG